>PVKP010013098.1:0-56437 GCA_004027715.1 Plecturocebus donacophilus | reverse complement strand
TGAGGAGCTGCGATCCCCTGTAGGAGGAGAGGCATTCTGATTTCGGGTGTTCTCAGTCTTTTTGCACTGGTTTCTTCCCATTTTTGTGGATTTATCCACCTGTCGTCTTTGTAATTGCCGACTTTCAGATTGGGTCTCTGAGTGGACGTCCGCCTTGTTGGTGATGAAGTTTTTTCTGTTTCTTAGTTTTCCTTCGGGGTCGCCCCTTCCCCACAGAGCTGGGCCTTCCCGGGTTCAGCTGTGCTTCTCAGTCCTCAGCGCTTCCAACTGTTGCTCTCCTTGTGGGGATGGGACCAGCAGAGCCCGACTAAAAGGGCACCACCCAGTCCCGCACACTCCACACTGAGAAGCGCCGCGCCGGCCAAAAGAGTCGCCAAAAGATTCCCTCGCCGGGAATCTCCCAGTCCATGGGCATCAAAAATTAGTCTGCAACTGCGGCGTCCACTCGCTCTCTGCGTCCTAACCGCGAGCCACAATCCCGAGCTGCTGCTACGCGGCCATTTTGGATCTCTCTCCGCCCAGTGATGAAATTTTTTTCTGTTTCTTAGTTTTCCTTTGGCGGACGCCCGTTCCCCTCAGAGCCGGACCTTCCCGGGTTCGCTGTGCTTGCTGTGAAACTCTCAGTCCTCAGCGCTTCCAATTGCTGTTTTCCTTGTGGGGATGGGACCAGCCGAGCCCGTCCGTCCTGTATACTGTGCACTGGGAAGCACCGCGCCGGGCGCTGGTAAAAGAGCCACGCCGGCCAAAAGAGTTGCGCTGGCGACCCGTGTGGCTTCTCTGCCGGGATTCTCCCGGTCTGTGGGCAACAAAAATTCGTCGGAAAGTGCAGCGTCCACTCGTTCTCTGCGCTTTCACTGGGAGCTACATTCCTGAGCTGTTGCTAATCGGCCATCTTGGATCTCTCTCCTAAACTTTATTTTTTAGAGCAATTTTAGGTTCACAGCAAAACGGAGCAGAAGGTACAGAGATTTCCCATATAGATGGGTCTTTGAATTTTTTAGCTGATTTTGAAAAATAGGGAGAAGAGCAATCAGCATTTTGTGCTCACTACATTAAACCAGTAACACAGGTCAGGAGAGCTGGGTTCTGGTTCTATGCCTGATTCTATGAAAGTCTCACAGTTTACCTCTGGCAAGCCATGATCAATCCCTGGGCCTGAGTTTTTCATGAAAAGATGGCATCCCAAGTACTCAAATTTAATGGCATCCCAAGTACTTGAATTTAGTGTTCAAAAGTATGAACTTTTAAAATGCTGAGTGTTCCAGTAAAATAGTTAAGGGGGAAAAAAAAAAAGGTAATAATTCAACAAAGTAAAAATATTAACTTATACATATTTGGATAGACAATAACAAGATCATTACAGGCCCTAATTTTATTATTTAAAATGTTTGCAATAAAACTCTCCAAGTGATACTCTCCCTCTCTCTCTTTTCCCCTTGATAGGGTTTCTATAAAATCCTGGTTTAAAAACAAAAAAGCGCCCATTTCTGAGGCTTTGGTTTACTGTACTTACAGTTCCACCAATAAATCATCTCACAATCTGGGCTGGAGAAGCACCGGCCACGGTTTGATTGCTCCAGCCCCAGGTTGCCAGGCAACTCACACAAGGGGGAAGTCTGAGAACCACTGACAGATAGCCAAGTGGCTGGAACAACAGACTTCTCTCTGTCAAAAATGTGTTTCAGAGAGCCACTTGCCCACCTCTGCTCTCTGATCAACACTACATGATTGTAAAATCAAAATCAAAAGGCCACTGTAATAAAAACACACTTCCTGTTCAATTACTAATTGTTCAAAAGCCATGGGGAGGCTCAGATCCTACAGTGTATGGCAACAGAAATGTGATACTGTAAATGAGATAAAGCCAGCATCATGCAAGAAACCTGATCTAAATGCAGCTCTGTAGCTTCCAGTCAGGGGAGCTGGTGCGTGTAGAAAATCAACTGCCTAAGAAAGCACCAGGAAGAAAATAATGAATGTCAAGATGTTAAAGAAACAAACCAAACAATAACTACGAAGCCAGAGGTCAAGATTACTTAGTAATGAAACCAAGAACATTCTCCATTGTTTTGAAACACAATCCAGAGGCAATGAAAGTTTTCTTCCTCATAGATGGAAAGGTGGAGCAAGGAAGGTCAATGACCCTTGGGAACCACACCCCCTGGCGGTTCCTGGTGGATTCCCTGATGCTTGACTGTAAACGGGATTACAGGAGAGAGCAGCACCCTTAGGATAATGCAGGACAATAATGGGTCTGAGAGTCTAATGCAGCATTTAAAATACCTATGGTGCTGTCCCAAGCCAGTAACATTGTGCCAAGCACCAACTCTATGCAGGGTCCTTCCATGAAACCACTGTATCGAAACTGTTGTCTGGGACTCGGGAATCTATTTGCGGTTATGGGGAAGGGGCCAGCACTGAGTGCACAGTTCTTCATCTCGTTTGTGCCATGGACCCTTTGGTAGTCTAGAAAAGCCTAACCCTTTCTAAAAATGGTTTATGGCCGGGTGTGGTGGCTCACACTTGTAATCCCAGCATTTGGGAGGCTGAGGTAGGTGGATCATGAGGTCAGGAGTTTGATAGCAGCCTGACCAACGTGGTGAAACCCTGCCTCTACTAAAATACAAAAATTAGCCAGGTGTTGTGGTGCATGCCTGTAATCCCAGCTACTCAAGAGGCTGAGGCAGGAGAATCGTTTGAACCTAGGAGGAGGAGGTTGCAGTGAGCCAAGATCATGCCACTGCACTCCAGCCTGGGGGACAGAGTGAGACTCCATGTCAAAAAAAAAAAGCCTGAAATAAAACGTCGGATTACAAAGGAAACCATTATTCAATTGAAATCCAGTTATTAAAACATTTTTTTTTAGCACAGTTTCACTCTTTTTGCCCAGGCTGGCGTGCAATGGCACCATCTCGGCTCACAGCAACCTCTGCCTCCCGGGTTCAAGTGATTCTCCTGCCTCAGCCTCCTGAGTAGCTGGGATTACAGGTGTGCGCCACCACACCCAGCTATTTTTGTACTTTTAGTAGAGATGGGGTTTCTCTATGTTGGTCAGGCTGGTCTCGAACTCCCAAACTCAGGTGATCCACCTGCTTCAGTCTCCGAAAGTGCTGAGATTACAGGCATGAGCCACCGTGCCTGGCTTATTAAAACATTTAAAAAGGGGCAGACACGGTGGCTCACGCCTGTAATCCCAGCACTCTGGGAGGCCAAGGTGGACAGATCAAGAGACCATCCTGGCCAACATGGTGAAATTCTGTCTCTACTAGAAATACAAAAAATTACCTGCACATAGTGGCACGTGCCTGTAATCCCAGCTACTTGGGAGGCTGAGGGGGGAGAATCACTTGAACAAGGAACTCAGAGGTTGCAGTGATCCCAGATGGAGCCACTGCACTTCAGCCTAGTGACAGAGTGAGACTCTTGTCAAAAAAAAAAAAAAAAAAAGGCTGGGCGCAGTGGCTCATGCCTATAATCCCAGCACTTTGGGAGGCTGAGGCAGGCGGATCACCTGAAGTCAAGAGTTTGAGACCAACCTGGCCAACATAGTGAACCTCATCTCTATTAAAAATACAAAAAAAAGTAGCTGGGTGTGGTGGTGTGTGCCAGTAGTCCCAGCTACTCAGGGATGTTGAGGCAGGAGAATTGCTTGAACCCAAGAGGTGCTGGTTGCAGTGAGCCAAGATCGCACCACTGCACTACAGCCGGGTGACAGAGGGTCATCTCAGGAAAAAAAAAAATGTAAAAAGTATGCCAGAGTAATGTAAGTGCTTTATGAACACATTAAATAACAAGATCTAGCAGAGGGTTGTCTTTAGTTTTTACAGGGTTTCTTGGAGGGGGCATGGCAGGGGGAGGGGGCTGCGTTGCTTAATCATGTGACCTCAGATGATAACCCCTTGGAGGGCAAGGACAGCAAGTTTTTCATCATTCAATCACCAATGCAATGTGTAGCCTGGCTTCCTGCCCAAGCTCCCAAGCTGGCCCTCTCTACACCACTAGCCCAGCTCCTATAGGGGCCTGGGTTTCCTTGACTCTCCCAGAGCCCAGAATTGGGCCTGGCATATAAGATATGTAGGACCACAGTCCGCAAAATGGGATGTATGGACACAAAAGACGTTTTTTTCCTATGTTCTCTTTCCTAAAATTCATCAGCCTGAGAAGGCACACACTCCTGTGAGGGGATGCAGCCTCTCTTCTTCTACCCCCACCACTGCCCCCCTCTCACTTCACAAAGGCAGCCCCCAATCCTTCGCTCCCACCTGGAAGGCTACTCAGCAGTACTGCCCTAGGGGCACCAAACAAGGAGCCAACTTAAAACACTGACACTAGTGCTGACACGGTGCCTAGCTCTGAGGTCAGGATAAGAAAGACTCCGTGAGTCAGAAACTTTCTGATTCTCTGCTTTCAACAAAACACAAGGAGGTCCTAGTGGAAGTGTCATCTGATAGATTAAGGAAAATCATGTCTGATGACAAATTATACTTTTGGCATTATTATGGAAAGAGTTCAAATAACTGAGTGATACTGTAACAAAACTATCATTCCCATCTACTTACTCATGTAAACAAGGTTTCTGGGCACTAATGTATTTAAAAAACCTCATCTAACCTATTTCCAATAAATATTAAGCAAAAATTAAAATTATATCAACATTTACAATATTTTATTGTTTTCATCAACTATGCTCTAGTAATAATTATTATAACTTGTAAAAAACTTTTCTTCTAGCACTTAGAGCTTTATTATTCAAGGAAATAATATGTTCATAGATCTCAATACACATAGTTTTTGTTGCAGGGAAGTACTAAAGGTCAATCTGACACTAGACTTTCAAGCATAAAATGCATCAACTTAGTATAAAGTCCTTGGAGAAGCAGAATGGAAACAAAAATTAAAGGGGGAAAGGATAAGATGTAATATTGAACTGCTTTTAAAAAGAAGCTAGCTGGGTGTGGTGGCTCACACCTGTAATCCCAGCACTCTGGGAGGCTGAGGCAGGTGGATCACCTGAGGTCAAGAGTTCAAGACCAGCCTGGCCAACGTGGTGAAACCCCATCTCTACTAAAAATACAAAAATTAGCCAGGCGTGGTGGCGCACACCTGTAATCCCAGCTATTCAGGAGGCTGAGGCAGAAGAATCCCTTGAACTCAGGAGACTGAGGCTGCAGGGAGCCAAGATGGTGCCACTGCTGTCCAGCCCAAGCAACAGAGCAAGACTCTGTCTCAAAAAAAAAAAAAAGCTTACTCATGTATTTTAAAAATAGATGCTAGTTCTTGCTCCTGCTTTCCTCATGTGATATGCCTGCTCCTACTTCGTCTTCTACCATAAGTAAAAGCTCTCTGAGGCCTCCCCAGAAGCTACACAGATGCCAGCACCATGCTTGTACAGCCTGCAGAACTGGGGGCCAACAAAACTTCTTTTCTTTATAAACTACCCAATTTCTGGTGTTTCTTTATAGCAATGTAAGAATGACCTAATACGGAAAACTGGTGCCAGGAGTGGGGTACCTGAAAATGTGGAAGCAGCTTTGCAATGGGGTAATGGGCAGATGTTACAAGAGTTTGGAGGGCTCAGAAGAAGACAGGAAGATGAAGGAAAGTTTGGAGCTTTCCGCTGCAGGGATGGAGCCCTCACACAGATACTCTACTATGGCAGTGTGGAGGGGAAATATGAGATTGGAGGGCCCACACAGAGTCCCCACTGGGGCACTGCCTAGTGGAGCTGTGGGAAGGGGCCATTGTCTTCCAGACCCAAGAATGGTAGATCTATTAGCAGCTTGCACTGTATGCCTGGAAAAGCTGCAGGCACTCAACTCCAATTTGCTGAACCCTGCAAAGCCACAGGGGTGGAACTGCCCAAGGCCTTGAGAACCCACCCCTCATCAGTGCACCCAGGATGCGGCAAATGGAGTCAAGGACTATTCTGGAGCTTCAAGACTTAATGATTGTCCTTCTGGCTTCAGGACTTGCATAGGCCTCAATGCCCCTTTCTTCCTTTTGGAATGGGAAAGTTTATCCAATGCCTATACCCCCATTGTATCTTGGAAGTAAGTAACTTGTTTTTGATTTAACAGGCTCATAGGTGGAAGGGACTTGCCTTGTCCCAGATGAGCCTTAGCCTTTGAGTTTATACTGGAATGAGGTAAGACTTTGGGGGACTACTGATAAGAGATAATTGTAATTTGTAATGTGAGAAGGACAAGAGGTTTGCGGGAAGCCAGGAACGGAATTATATAGTTTATTTGTCCCCTCCTAAATCTCATGTTGAAATGTAATCCCCAATGTTGGAGACAGGGCCTCGTGGGAGGTAAGTGGATCATGTGAGTGGATTTCTCATGAATGGTTTAAGCACCACCCTCTGGGTGCTGTCCTTGCAACAGTGAGTGAGTTCTTGCAAGATCTGGTTGTTTAAAAGTGTGAGCAGTCCTACCCTCTTGCCCCTTCTTCCACCAAGTTACATGGTGTTCACGCTTTGCTTTCCACCGTAAGTAAAAGCTCCCTGAGGCCTCCTCAGAAGCTGCACAGATGTTGGTGTCACGTTTGTATAGTCTATAGAACCTGTGGGCCAATTAAACCTCTTTTATTTTTATTCTTTAAAAAAGATGATAATGGGTATAAATCACTATGGTATTTAAAATCTACTTTTAATATTTTAAAAAGTGATGTGATAATTTTATTTTTAAATGTCAATGTTCGTAACGTTAGAAGTTATATTCTTATGATAAAAAAACATGTCAATTTAAATTTGGGAGAGGTATGTGTTTTAACACAAAATCCTTTTACGGGCTTCATAGGGATAAAAAAACTTTTTTAACTTCCTATCTACCTAAAGGAAGACCCAGAAATTCTTTAGGGTACCAAGCATGCTTCTACATCTCAGCTATGTTTAGTCTGGTTTTACCTAACAGAACCAAACTAGGGTCACTGAAAACACTTTCTTGAACCAAGACAGGCTGCAACATGGAAGATCCTGTAGTATGTAACTGCTGTTCACCAAGGTATAGACTTCTCTTTATTTGAATTCCAAAGCTGCCTATGGCTCTGTTTAAGGACAGTAAAGAGCACAAACTCCTCAGTGTGCCAATTAAAGTACTTAGCACATTCCATTCTGTCACTTCAGCCTGGACTCATATACCTACACCACACCCAAGCATCTGGACTCCTTTTCACTTATTAATTTTATTTCTTAGTCATCATCTACACATGTAGAAGGGCCAGCCTTGACACCCAGTAGCTGAAGAGAATAAACTTCATGAGCAGGAAATTATAGAGGTGATCTCGGTTATGAACTAAGTGCAGGAGAAGAGAGAGACACAATCGTCTCCCATAATCACCCACCTGGGGCAGGAACCCTACTTTTATGCAGAGGTAAAATCTACCAAGCATGTGGATTCTGAGGTTTCAGTTCAGCTCCAGAGGAGGCTGTGCTGTGTTAACTGTGTGTGCAATGGACACAGAAGAGTGAGTGTGTGGCACTTGCCTGTGTCTGCCACCCCAGCTCCAGCTCCAACTTGAGCCAGGCCCTGCCTGCTTCTCCAAACACATCCTGTACTCTCTGTGTCTCCTCACAGGATAGTTCTGCTATCTGGGGAGCCGCTATTGGGTGGGATGATCTGACTTGGATTCCTGAGTAGTCAACTCACCACTACTGCAGCTCTCAACAAATTTCCTTTCTATCTCATGCCTAGGTCACGTCACCATCCTCTGTGCTTCCATCTTTTTGTATGCCCCATGGAACTTCCCAATTCTACCTAGCACTATGTTCTGGGCATCCAAGTACACCATTGCCATTAGAACATCACCACCTTGAGGTGGGGAGGTCCTGTCCAGGGCCCTGTGGAGGCCTCTGCACATGACAGGTGTTTAATAAATGTTTCTTTGATGACATTTCCTATTATCAGTATCTGGGCCTTTCAGAGCCAGAAGGGGCCCAGATACTGATATTTAATTAATACTCTCATTTATTAAAGAGAGGACCAATGACTTTCCCAGGGTACAGCAACTGGTCCAAAGCACAGATTCAACCAGAAAGTGGGTTTACCAATGCTTTTGTCTTCTCAGCATAAATATGCTAAAGAAAATAATTACTATTGGGTGAGTTTTCCACAGATAGAAGAAGAGTTACCTGAAAGAAGTAGAAGTGAGGGAAGGGTATAAAAAGGGGGGAAAAAAAAGGCCAAGCGCAGTGGCTCACGCCTGTAATCTCAGCACTTTCGGAGGCCAAGGTGGGTGGATCACTAGGTCAGGAGATAAGAGACCATCCTGGCTAACACAGTGAAACCCTGTCTCTACTAAAAATATAAAAAATTAGCCAAGCATGGTGACATGCGCCTGTAGTCCCAGCTACTTGCAAGGCTGAGGCAGGAGAATCACTTGAACCTGGGAGGTGGAGGCTGCAGTGAGCCGAGATCACACCACTGCTCTCCAGCCTGGGCAACAGAACAAGGCTCCATCTCGGGGGAGGAGGTGAGGGGAGGAGGGGGGTGGGGGGTGAGGGAGAAGGAGGAAGAACCAGAGTTTGTTTTTTAAAAAATATCACAAACTGAAGAATAACCGGACACGATGTCAGCACCACACACACAGGAAACCTCACGCATGAAACCTCACATGGCAGCACTGCAGCTCTTTTGCTCAGTTAACTTGGGGACAGCCCTGAGTCACGAGATCAGCCTTTACGGCCTTCTTCTCAGGCTGGCAAAAGATCATGCTGCTCTGACTCCAGGCTGGCTGGGATTGGCAGGGCCTCTCAACACAGTCAAGAATGGCTAACGGCAGAGAGAAACATTTTGTGGCCTAATAAAGGATCAAAGAAATGTTCCTTACAAAGAGGAAATGAATTATCCACATATCAAGCTCCTTCGTGTCTTTTGTTTGTTTGTCTTAGGCCCTTCGGCCTGTTTGGATAAAATATATTACACTGAGGAACCATCAAAGAAAACAAAACAACAGTGACATTTAAAGGGAACTCCATCAGCTACACAGAGCCTCATTTTGGGTTCAGCTCTAACTTCTCCCTGTTCTCTCTCTCCTGGCTATGGAGAGTATTCATCCGAAGCTGATACAAGACTAACAACAAAGGTTTTTACAAGAACCAGACCCTTCTCTTCTAATCTTTTCCCTAATCCAAAATGTCAAGAAAAAACTTGAAAGAATCCTGTTAGAATTTTAAAATATTCCATTATCGTGTCCCTCATGCTAGGTATAAAAAACACACAGATTGCTCCGTCAAATACAACTACGTGATTTCACTTCCATGGTAGAGATCCCATCTTTTCTTTCAGCTAAATTTAATCTGTTCTAAACTCTTGAAAGTTATCGAGTCCTAAAGACATTTATTTAGCTGGTTCTAATAATGAGCAGTTTGTAGGCAATTGTGAGACATGACCACAAAGATTATTGGATGGAGTCAAGTAATTTGAATTACTAGAAAAACATAGATCACTCTTTATTTTTTTTCAATTAACGAATTTATTTATTTATTTTTGAGATGGAGTCTCGCTCTGTCACCCAGGCCAGAGTGCAGTGGCACGATCTCTGCTAACTGCAACCTCCGCCTCCCAGGTTCAAGCAATTCTCTGCCTCAGCCTCCGGGGTAACTGGGATTGCAGGCGCCCACCACCACATCCGGCTAATTTTTGTATTTCTTTTCAGTAGAGACACGGTTTTACCATCTTGGCCAGGCTGGTCTTGAACTCCTGACCTCGTGATCCACCTGTCTTGGCCTCCCAAAGCGCTGGGATTACAAGTGTGAGCCACCACCCCGGGCCTAAAAAACACAGATCACTCTTGACTGACATGAATGATCAGTGGTGTCATTTACCCAGAATGACTTAAGAGGGAATAGTAACATGGCGTGAGAAACTGCTTCTACACCTAAGGAGGTACCTTTATAGCTCTACAACCTCCACCCCACTCAGTCTCTGTGTAGCAAAACTAATATATCTTCCTCATGGCATCTACCTGAATTCATCTGATTTAAGTTAATTTTCTTATTTGTCTGTGGTCCCTAGCAGAATGCAAATCCCATGAGAACAGTACATCCACGGTTATTTCTATCCCCACAGTTGAGAAGGTGCCTTGTACACAGTCCCTACTCATTGTTTGTTGAGTGACTGAGGAACAAACAGCAGGAATATATTCTACAGCCAACACTCAAATCTGAGATTTTAGTTCTCCATATTGTTCCATTCACAAACCTCTGTCTCCTTGCACCTTTCCTCCACCTTCAACTTCTCCATGTTAATGGACTTTGGCTCCATTTAGCAGTTAACAATTTAGTGACCCCACTGAGGAGCCAGGAGCTCCAAAAAACGAGAGGCCACCAAGCAGCACAGCACCCAGCATAGCTGCGTGTGGAGGCAACGCTCACTTCCCTCTCCATGGGACCTAAATGATAGGCATAGCACACACTTCCTTCCTTTTCAGCCCTTCCTGTATTCCCAGCCTAGTCCAGACTAGACGTCCTTTGGACCAGATGTTCACCCGAGCAAATCCCAACTGATGCCTCACATGATGTCCCCTATATACCTACTGTCCTCTCACATGCAGTTCTCTTAATGGCCTCATACCCCAACCCCCGAGCCCTGCTGTAGCTTTCTCACATTCATACCCAGACAGCATTCCTTTTAACCCCTCCAATTACAGGGCCAGAAATTCAGTTTTGTCAACAGAAGCAATGCTGTCTCACCATCTCATCAACCATGCTCAACCGGGTTCCCCCACCACAGTGTCAACCACTTGCCAAACCCATCTCCGCCTTATTCTGAGACCTGCAACAAAGTCTCTTCCTAGCTAGCTAAGTCTCTTCCTCCATCCTACCTTTCAATAGCACTCTCAGGAAGGTGGAAAACATAGATCACAGATCTAATATTCTGTGTCCACCATGCTTAGTGTTCATCATTCCAACCTAGCCATCTACAGGCAGCCATGCCTAAGATGTGAAACTACAGATTTTCCCTATTTACTGCACAGCCTCCATGACCCCCACAACATCCCTCTTCTTGATTGTGTTCCTTAACTCCTGTACCATCTCTGTACTCGTTTCTCATGTTCAGTATGCAGCCTGGGACTTAACTATTCATTATCTCAACAATGCAGTCAATACTCATTGCCTCAGCTGGGCGCAGTGGCTCACGCCTGTATTCCCAGCACTTTGGGAGACTGAGGTGTGTGGATCACTTGGAGTCAGGAGTTCAAGATCAGCCTGGCCAAGATAGTGAAACCCTGTCTCTACTAAAAATACAAAAATTAGCTGGGTGTGGTGGTGTGCACCTGTAATCCCAGCTACTTGGGAGGCCGAGGCAGGAGAATCGCTTGAACCTGGGAGGCAGAGATTGAAGTGAACTAAGCTCACACAACTGCACTCCAGCCTGGGTGACATAGCGAAATGCCATCTCAAAAAACAAACAAACAAACAAAAAACCACTCATTGCCTCAACATCCTGACTGCCCACCAATTTTCTAGCCTAATCTTACACCTACTTTGGCTGCATATTAGTGTCCCAACATCCTAGCTGTACCCCAGATGAATAAAATCGGACCCAAGTCTCTGCTCTGTGTGTCTAAAGTTCCTCATGTGAGTCTAGCGTGCACCTAACATTGTGAAGTGCTGCTGTAAACTGACAGCTCTTGACATCTCTCACTAGGAGCACAGTCCTGACCCAGTCCAGTGGTTCTCAGGGCCTAGAATATGGATGCCCATGGCCCACTCCAGGGATTCTGCTCTGACTAGGTGGGGTACTGACCAGCACTGGGGCATTTTCAAGCTCTTCCGATGACTCTAATGTGCAGGCAAGCTCACAAGAAGTCCTCAGCCCATCTCTACTCTTCCAATGCTACTGCCAGATTGGTCTTCTAGGGCAGCTCCAGTCCCATCCTTCCCCACATTCGAAAATATATAAATTTTTCTCATTTCCTGTTGAATTAGACATAAACTTATCAGTCAAAAGTGGGAGGCTCTGAATTAGTTACCTCACACCCTCCCCCACCCATAAGCTTCATCCAAACTGGGCAACTTGCTACTAACCAACCACTCAAATTCTTTTAGCCCTTGTTCTCCCATTAACCTCTGCCCAGTGAACTCCTATCCACCCTTCAAGGTCCTCTCAAATAAGCCTCCTCTGTAGCACCCTTCCTGATCTCCCTGTCCAAGAGCGGGGTGCAGTTGCTTGCCTCTGCAATCCCTGTGAGCCCTAGCACACCATCTGAAGCAAAAGAGGCACTCAAAACAAGTTTCCAATTATGTGGCTGCTGTCCCCTATCTAGATTCTATGGTGATTAAGTCCAACTCAAGCACTCACTTACACTCAACTACCAAAATCAGTCAAGGACACCACAGTGGGATGACAAGTCACTGGCCACACTGCCAAGTAATCACCAAGGTTGGTGGTAGTTCCTGCAGAGATCTTAGCAGTGAAAGAACAAATGCAGTTTGTTTAAAGTCAGTGATATGTTCCCTTCCTTTTGTACACAGGAATCAATAATGTTTTTTGTCAGTCTTGTTTCAAAAAAAACTAAGCCAAAAAAAAAGGTCACTTGAATAACAGAAGAAGAAACTAACAATGATAGGAACAGAAGATTCAACTAGAGGAAGAATTATGAGAGCGAACAGTGGACAAAAAGGTCTCAAACCTCCAGCACAGCCCTGCACACAGAGTAGGTATGAACATGAAGGGGAATTAAATTCAGTATAAGGTGAAAAATAAAGACTTTTCTTTTTCCACATATAATTTCTAATGCAAATTTAAAGTTATTATCCAGAAACAGACAGAAACGTTTGCTCCTCACCTTCAAGAATCCACCACCCCTTCTGTGAAGATACTCAGGCTCAGTAGAGTGTACCCTTACACACGTCTGTCTTCGTAACAATGGAATGCCCGAGTGACCACAGTGATTTCAAACCAGTGGAGAATACATGGTGTGATGCTCATGGACTCCTCCAAATGTGTGAGCAACCAGATCACGCATCTCAGAGTGTGGCCTAAAAGCAAGGTCAATCTACGTGGATCACTCGAATGTTTTACAGAGATTTAAAAAAAAAAGGGAGAGACAGGGGAAGGGAATGTGAGCTGAGAATTTAATGACGGAGACAAGCTACCAAGGTCAGATTGCTCTGGGGTCATAAACTTGGAAAGTGACTACGAAGGTGACAAAGAAGTTGGGCTGTCTCAAAGGATGATCTGAAAATAATTTTCTACTTTTGTTATTGCTAAAGGACTGGAGAATTTCATTTCCATGGACTGGACTGAGTAGTAGGATCCCAAAAATCCAGAGTCCACCCCACTCGTTAAGCTGCTTGCGAATTTGGAACAGCTCTGCCTGATGAAATCAAGACTCTCAACATGGGAGTGGTCACCACAGATCAGAGTTCCAGGTCTCTCTAAGCAAAGCTGGTCTATCTCCTAATTAGTATTAGATGGGTTTTTGCTCCAGATCAACCAGTTTCCCAAACCTTTGCTTATCAAGACCTTCTTAGGCCAGGTGTGGCAGCTCACACCTGTAATCCCAGCACTTTGGGAGGCCAAGGTGGGCAGATCCCCTGAGGTCAGGAGTTCAAGACCAGCCTGGCCAAAATGGTGAAACCCCGTCTCTACTAAAATTAGCCAGGCGTCGTGGCACACGCCTGTAGTCCCAGCCACTAGGGAGGATGAGGTGGAAGGATCACTTGAACTCGGGAAGCAGAAGTTGCAGTGAGCCAAGCGCACACCACTGCACTCCAGCCTGGGTGACAGAGCAAGATCTTGCCTCAAAAAAAAAAAAAAAAAAAGAAAGAGAAAGAAAAAAACCTTTTAAAATCCGTTTTCTAAAATTCTCTTTGAAAAATGGATAATCAAACTTACTTAGCTCTGTCACCCTAATTAATTAAAGGCCCTATCTGAAAAAAGAAAGTGACTAATATTTAGGATAGATTATGTCTGTTTGGAAAGCAGTTTATTAGCAAATGTGTGACACCTCCACAGATTTTAATATTAAACAGTGTTTCCCAGAGAAGACTCCAAGCTGCTATTGAGAGGAGGACAAGGGATGAAAGAGCACAGAGTATGGCTGCAGTGATGGGCCATCCTTCCTACCATGCTGGTGTGGTCTATGGTACTCATTAGCCTGTGTCTCTGTAGCCTACCAGATTTGGTTTTATTGCTGCCAATGGCAAAGATTAGAAAACTAAAAGTATGATCAAAACTTACAAATCAGCTGCCAGGGAGATCCCAAGAACTTTCAGTAAGAAAAGGACACTGTCTGTGTGTGTGTGTGTGTGTGTACACACATGCATGTGTGCACATATGTTTTCAAATTTCTTAAATAGGAATGACTGTTAGCTTTAGATAAAGGATGTGGCCAATTTTTCACCTGGAAGTGAAAGGATAGGGCAGGCAGCAGACCAAGACAGGCTCGATCCTGACTTCTTGTCAAACACAGTTGCCAGCACCTCAGAATTTTTCCCCTCCCCTTTCCTTCTCCTTTTCTTATTATTTCTTTGATGAAAAAAAAACTTAAGACTTGCCAGGTGTGGTGGCTCATACCTGTAACGCCAGCACTTTGGGAGGCTGAGGCAGGCAGATCACCTATCACCTGAGGTCAGGAGTTCAAGACCAGCCTGGGCAACAGAGCAAAATTCTGTCTCAAAACAGAACAAAACAAAACAAAAGAAAACAAAACACACCTAAGACTCAAGAAGGAGGTTGGAGAGACCCTACTTCCTTGGGGCTACACAGGTGGCTGCCAATCTGAGGACTGATACTCGTACCTCTGACTCTCAGGCCAGTTTTCTCTCCACAAACCACCAGGCCCTCTTCCTGCTTTTGCCAACCAACCTACTCCCAAAATGAGTTTTCCATATAGGAAAGTGAAGAGCCTGGCTTATCTTCTTCAGGAGGTAACTGTGCCTTCTCCAGAGAGCTCTGGTGCCAGGACTTCAGCAGCCCTCAGAGAGCAAAGCCAGGAGGGACACAGGGCAGTAGTGACAAAGCTATTCAGGGCACCTCTGGGCATTATCCTATTTTCAGAATAACAATCTTGCTGGTGTTCTTAGCAGCATGATTCCTTTATTATTATTATTATTTTTATTTTTTAGAGACAGGGTTTTGCTCTGTCTCCCAGGCTGGAGTGCTGTGGCAAGATCACGAGGGACCATGACTCCTGAACCAGAAACAGTGCTGGTTTGTATGGGAAGGTGTGTTGGAACAGCCGGATTGACCTGTGCTGCCCATTGAGCTCTTTCCTTCTCCCTCCATCACTCATTCTCCCATAGTAGAACATCTCAACCACACGTATCATCAGTACACATCAGGTGATGTTGGCAATGAATGAGTTTTTAAAATTGGAATTTAGAAAATAAAACCATAAACTGGAAGGGGTTGGTTGCTCCTTCCAAAGGAAGCTACTGAGACAAAAAGAACAGGGACACATCCAGTTAATTAGTTCTTGTGGTGCTCAGGGCGTGCACTGGCCCTATACTGGTCAAAGGAGAAGCCTCCCTAGACTCTGACAGCTCAGGAGCTTCGCCCAAGAAGTCACTCCACTGAAGCGATCTGAGGTTTCTCTTCTGTTCCACCCACTCAAATGGTATTTTCTGATGATCAATCCTGCTCCATGTGCTGGGCCAGGTTCTGTTACTACAAAAAGAATTAAACTAAAACCCTGCCCTCAAGACTTCCTAGTTCAGTGTGGAGGCACCAAGTGAACTTGCCATCCCAACCTGGTGCGGAAGGGCCTACAAAACGCAGCGACGTCCAGGCCTCACGAGTCATGGGCTGCTCCTCATTCTAAAGTGCCTCGTGAACATCCTAACCTCTCATGAGAACGAGTGTTGGAGAAAGAGAAGATCAGAACACTACTAGGGAACACTAAGCTTGGCCCAGCATTCTAGTCAGTCAGTGCACGTAGCATCCACCCTCCAGACGTTAAGAATAATCACCACAGGCCCAGAGCAAGCGAATGCCAGCCGACAAGGGAAGCTGGCCTGTTTTGTCAAACAGCACTATCAGAGGGACTCTCCACTGAGCTAAGTCTCAAAGCCAGGGGACTTGACTCAAGAAAGAAATATTTTTGAGAAGACTCTCTTTTCATTCGATGTATCATTCAGAGCATGATAGCTACAGTTTCAAGTTTTCCACAGTCTTCACTTCCTGAATTAGAATTTGTTAGGACATGCTGATGACAAGAATAATGACTACTCCAAGATAGAGGTACAGCAGGTACGCTTCTTTCCAGGTATTTTCTTGCTCCTACTCAGGAAAAACAACTCCTCTCACAAATGCTGAATTTATAGTAAACATATGTAGTAAATGCTGTCTAAAGCAGTCAGAAAACAAAAACCCTTCAATCTTGACACAATGAGCTGCTGCAGAAGCCAGAGGAATGCATGACTCAGAGTCCTACATAACAGAAGCCATAAAGACACTGTTATGGGAGACACTCTGTTGGGAGAAAACAGAACAGCCCTCAAGACTTCCTCATGAGTCTGATAATGTAACTCAACTGTGAGGCACAAAATAGGAGCGAACAACTCTGGTCTAAGATCCTGGTGGTCTTCCGACTTCATCTTCTCCATCCACTCTGGGGCAGCTTTGCTTTTTCCCAGGCATGCTCCCATCTCAGGGCCTTTGCACTCAGTTTCCTTGGCCCAGAATTCTCTTCCCCTGTATATATGCAAGGCCAGCTTCCTCACTTTTTTTTAACATCTTTACTCTAAGGTGAACTCTCCATAGCTATCTTAAGTAAAAGTTCAACCCCTCTACCCGTTATTTCATATCGCTTTCCTGTTTTTAATCTTTTCAGGACTAACACACTGTATATGTCACTTAGCAAGATTGTTTTAATCTAGCCTCTTTCCCCACTACAATCTCAGCTCCATAAAGGCAGAGATTTTTGTTTGTATTGTTCACTCCTGTATCACCTGGCAGAGTGTCAGTACTCTATCAATGTTTCTGGAATGAATGAATGAATGAGTGAATGAATTTCAAATAGCGATCTAAACTCAGAATGGAATGAGAAACTTGGTAAGTAGGAAGGGATCATTCTATCTTCATGTTCACAGAGTCAACAATCACAGGAAGCTGGCAGGCCAGCTTGCCCTCTGCCAAATCGACCCCAAACGCAAGGAACACAGAGACAGACAGACAGACCCTGGGCCCCCACGCTCAGGTGTTGAGGCCAATATCAGGCATTGTCTTTCTCCCCTTATAACCACCAAACACATTCTGCTTCCTGATAGCTCAGTACGTTGCCTTATAAATGTGGAAAACACACTAGAATTCACCTATATAAAGATACTCTGGAAAAATGTTTTAAAGCAAGTGCAAAAACAACGTCAAATCTAAGTGTCAGTTAGCTGCACGCAGGGTGTAAGGAAAAGAATAACAACAAAATACTCCCAGGGAAGATACAAAACAGGCTGGCACTCTAGTGAAGGTGGCAACTGGGGGTTACCAAGGCCATTACTACTTCCACCTAAGGGAGACTTTATTTTTATTTATTTGAGATAGAGTCTTGCTCTGTCGCCCAGGCTGGAGTGCAGTGGCACAATCTCAGCTCACTGCATCCTCAGCCTCCAGGTTCAAGTAATTTAACTGCCTCAGCCTCCCAAGTAGGTAGGATTACAGGTGCACGCCACCATGCCGGACTTATTTTTGTATTTTTAGTAGAGATGGTGTTTCACTATGTTGGCCAGGCTGGTCTTGAGCTCCTGACCCCAGGTGATCTCCCCGCCTCAGCCTCCCAAAGTGCTGGGATTACAAGCATGAGCCTCCGTGCCCAGCCTAAGGGAGAGTTTAGGTTTAAGACAGAAGTATGCCAGGAGTGAGGAGGCAGCTCTAAATGAATGACTTCCTCTCATGGAAGGGTTCTCATTTTTCACTTCCTGTTTCCTTCTCCCAGCCTGCAATTCCAGTTAGCAGTGTAATATGTTTTACCTGTGAAAATGTAAGGCTCCAATGTCACTCTACATATAATGTTCTAAGCACACACATTAAAATTGACTCCAATTCTGTTGCTAAGAAACTGCACAAGAAAAAGGTTTTCCGTCCTCTTCATTTATAAAATAACCTCTATGTCTATGGGAGAACAAATGCAATCTCTCAAGTCCCCTTGTGCCTTGTTCTCATTTTTTAAATGAACAGAGAAAGATGATAGAGTGGCTGAAAGTGTATGCTATCTCCATTTTTTACATGCCTTTGAAAATGAGATGGAAACATGGCTTCCATAACCCACTGCTCTAGTATTTATTAATCTTTCAAGCTGAAGACTCCCCCTATCACTCCCCACCCCCCAGCAAAAATGAAAACTATACCATCAAAAGCACTCTTCAATTTAAAAAGATTATCCCAAGCAGCCAGAATAATTTAAGGTGTGCTTGTATTCGATGTGGGTTCACTTTCCAGGTCTCTGTATAGCCCTAATGCCTAAATACAGACGTGCATGCACATGCGCGCGCACACACACACACACACACACACACACACACACACACACACACACAGCCCTAAAGAATAGCACAAGGTATGCTGGCTTTCATTTTTTTATCTAAAAGTAGAACTGGGGATGATGAACTTAAAAAAAAGTACTGGTTAAAGAAAATAAGAAAATCTTGTTAAACACAAAGAGAAAAATGGGCATACTAACTTCTTTGACCACAGCGTAACGAGGAAGCCTAGAAAGTCGCAGAGCCATGTATGTGAATGGAAAGGTCACAGCTGAATTCGTACATTTATCCCAGAGGCAACTTCTACTGACAAGAACTACTGAAATAAATTTTTGAAATATCTCTTCCCTTCTAACAAAATGCTTGTCCTATTTCATTTACTAAGGGATTTTTAAAACACATTTTTCTTTATAGCTTATGAAACAACAGAATCTTTCTGCAAACTAATTGACAGAACTGATTGCCTTACACCAACTTTTCTGTGCATATAATTGATTTTTAATTTGCTGTCTCATTTCCGAAAGGACCTGACGATAAACTCCACTCCATCCATACTATTGACTTCTTTAAGCAAGGGCTTGGTTCAAAGGCTGATAGGAATTAACCACAGGAAAAACAGTTCAATTTTATTAATAGTTGAAACCTTAGGCAAATCTCACTTGAATCTACATTTTTCTTTTTAATATTAAGGGCTAATTCTTACTATAGGTCATATCAAGAATACATAATATGGAGTAATATGTACATATGTGTACTATATCAACATTTCCATTTCTCTTATTTTTCCTACTCTCATATATACAAATACAGTTCTTCATAAGAAACAGTATCAATGTCATTTAAAACTGGAAGAGGGGTGGTTAGTAGAGAGGAAAACCTACTGTGTTTCAATTTAAAATGTACTAATTACCTACTATTGTGATATAGTACATACACTGTATCTATATTTTGGGTTAATAGCAAAGGTTCCAAATGAATTGTAAAAATTTCCAAGTTATAATTTCTTTAGAAAGATAATTTCAATGTTCTGGCTTAGCTCACGTGTATGCAAACCTGTACACATACATAAGTTGACAATGACATAAAACACGTACGTATATAAACAAACACCAGAAGAAAGCAAGAAGCCGGCAAGTAAGACAATGGAGCCAGACACTGTGAGACGATCTGTTAGTGGGGAGGTTTTAAATTTCCTTTAATGATTTTAAGATGTTGCTCTAGCAACAGAAAAAATCTGCACAAAATCCTAAGAAGAATAAGAAAGTGAAAGGATTGATACTAGGTGACCTACAAGACACTCCTATCATCATTTTTTGAATGACTCTATTAAATGGTCAACAACTCTGGAAATTTTACCATTCCTAAAGTAAATATAAACTAAGCCTTCCCCTATATTGTTGATGTAAAATTTTAAAAAACAAAATCACCAAGATTATTAATATCTGAAACCCATGTAACCATAACTACAAGCTCTGAGAACCTCTATCCCTCTTTGTCATTGTCCTCCTTGCTGTTTTCACCTCCACAACCTCCTGCTGCTATTGGACCTTCACTGGAATTTTGCTGTGAATTCCATTTTCCTCAGCTGCCACGCAAACAGTAAATAAAATTCATTGTATTTTTGCCCCACTAAGCAGCTCTGTCTTCTGGCACATCCAGATGCCTGGCTTGAAAAGAGTGAACAATGAAAACAATGTTTTCTCAAGCAGACATTCCAAAAGGGCATTACAAAGGCATCTGAAGATGCTGCTAGGGAAAGACACCATACAAATAGCTGTGTGTATTCTGTGTAAGTAATTCCTTGACCAGCCGCACGGGTTCACTGGATTACAAATATTTAGAAAATTACTTTGCCATCTCATGCCAATTTTGAAAGAAGGATTTTCATTTATATTTATGATAGGCTGAGCTTAAAATTGAAGGAAGGTTTAGATGTTTTAAAATTTATGAACTTGTAAATAAACCCATGTACATGGTCAATTAAGGTTTATCACCATCACAGATTAACTATTTTTGGATAAAAATTTCAGAGCTTACTTGTATCTAGGTTGTTCACCTCAATGTATTACATCAGAATTGATATAAAATATTAATGGGTGGTGTATTTCAAGATAAAAGCTACAGTTACTCAAGATGAAATAAAAAAACACCCTGTAGTAACATGGTAAGCAACAGAACCTTCACTTTTTGCAACATCTGGATTGTTGCTAAAAGCTAATTCAACATGAAAATAATTTTAAAAACCAAAACACAGCTAAGTGGATAGGAAGCAAAGAGTGAGATGCACAGCTCAGTGGAGCACCCAATCTTACAACCTTCCAAGTCGGACCAAACTCCACAAGGAAAATGCAGGCCCTGAATTTTAAAAAGAATTCAATTAGCATCCCCACTATTTCCATAATCAACAGCTGAATGCTAATTAAGAGCACAGCATCAAGCAGCAATGGAATCCCAGTGCAATAAGCACCAACAAAACAGCAGCAAATGCTACCTTCAGCTCACATGCATAAATAAACAGAATTAATAGCTACCCAAGCATGGAAGGGTGACTTAATCTGTTTCGATTAGGTGCAGTTCAGCCTAGCGCCTTTGTGTTATATTTGAATGTGTTCATCGTGTTTAATTAAAAGCCTAATAACCTAGGGTTTTGTTTGTGTGGGTTTTAAAAAATGTTTTAATCTGTATTTCCTCCTCTTTATCTTCCTAAATTCTACCAATCTGGATGACTTCCTGAAAAGGAACCGTATTTTTAGCATAATATATGTGAAATTAGTTAACCATCAATGTAACTCTCAGAGGCAGAAGGCAGCCATTTACCTTGGCTCCATCCTTCCCCATACCTTGGTATTTAAAGCTTCAGAAACTGACCTCACATTTCTTCCAAAATGCTTCTCTGATCTGACCAAGTTTACTTAGCCTGAAAGACATGACCCAGGCTAGCTACCAAGGTATTTCTCACAGCCACTCAGCAAAAGCAGAATTCATTTGCAGTATCTGGTATCAAATTTGACAGAAATTGGCACATTTTTACTTCAGTTCAAGATTTAAAGTATTTCAGCCCCAAAGCAACTTCAATTAGGAACATTGTCAGAGAAATAAACTGAGTTTGAGATGAAAGGCCTCCCATTGTGTGATTCTGAGGTCTAAGATCTCCAAAATTCATGATTATCTGAAAGAATTTGGGGGGGGGAGTTGATAAGAAAGAGTTTAATGTGGGAGCTTTTTCCAAAAGTAAAATGTAAAACTTTTTTTTTTTTTTGAGACAGAGTCTCACTTTGTTGCCCAGGCAAGAATGCAGTGCCATGTTCATGGCTTACTGCAGCCTTGAACTCCTGGACTCAAGCAAATCTCCAACCTCAGCCTCTTTAGTAGCTGGGACTACAGGCATATAGCACCATGTTCAGCTATTTCATCATATTTTTAATTTTTTGTGGAGACAAGGTCTTGCTGTGTTGACCAGGCTCCAAAGGTAAAGTTTTAAAGGTTGGTTTCTGAGGCATGTAAAAGTTCTTCTCTTTAATGTGCTGATTCATAATTAGTAACTGTTACAAGTTTAAAATGCTGGATCGAAGACAATTATAGCGAAGAACTTTTTAAAAGGATTACCTTGAACAAACAGTCATCAAGATTCTTCAAGCCCCTCATATGGAGAGAAATTATCTTCATCATTAAGTCCTCATCCCTAATAAGTTTACAAACTAGGAGGACAATCAACTCAGAAATAAGACGGCAAGGAACGAACAGCTGGGGATCAGAAGTCAGCATCAGAAAGCAGAAGATGAACTGCCAGTGAGTGAGGCACATAAGAGACACAGCGCGAAGAGAGAGCACTGGCCATGGGATGGGCCGGGAACTGAGCTGAGCCTGGAGGATGAGTAGGGTCTGCACTGACATAAGAGAGGTTAGTTTCTTCATGGAGCAGCACGTCTGCCAGACCCAGGAGGTCCAAGCGCCCAACCTCCCCGCCGCACAGCAGGGAACTCATACCTTCAGGTGCTTATTTCACCAACCCCCTCACAGAGCAGCTGCTTCAAAGTCTTCATATAAATGCCAAGGGAAACACGTTCATCAAGACTGTTGTAGTTAGATGAGACACTAGGTAGTTAGAACAAATTAATATGCCAGGGGCAATGAAGTTTAATAATAACTAGCCAGCCGTTGTGGCTTACCTGTAGTCCCAGCTGCTCAGAGGCTGATGTGTGAGGATCACTTGAGCCCAAGAGTTTGTGTCCAGCCTGGGAAACACAGCAAGATCCCCATCTCTTAAAAAAATAGTAATGATAAGCTGGGTGCAGTGGCTCACACTTGTAATCCTAGCACTTTTGAGAGGCTGAGGCAGGTGGATCACCTGAGGTTGGGAGTTTGAGACCAGCCTGACCAACATGGAGAAACCCAGTCTCTACTAAAAATGCAAAAATTGGTCAGGTGTGGTGACACATGCCTGTAATCCCAGCTACTACTGAGGCTGAGACAGGAGAATCGCTTGAACTTGGGAGGCAGAGGTTGTGGTGAGCCACAATCGTGCCATTGCACTCCAGCCTGGGCAACAAGAGTGAAACTCCATCTCAAAAAAAAAAAAAAAAATAATAATAATAATAATAATAATAATAATAACTAAAATGTTCCAAGTATACAGAAAACTGGGAGGAAAAAGGTGGGGAGGCAGGCCCATGGACTTATGTTAGCCGGGACACATTTGTTTTGCTTATTCCTGAGGTGAGAAAAAGTGATAAATTCAACAGAAGGGGGCCACATGAACACAGCAGGTGTTTTTTCACAGCTAAAGCCAGGCGAGCGTAAAGAGGGGACTGCCTTGTTGCCACATAAATCTCTTCAAAGATTTGATTTGGATCCATTCATCAGAAGCTTCCTTCAACCTCTCCATTATTCAGTCACTCTCTCTTCTTCACTGCTGAGGTTTTCAAAGTGAAGCTTCACTTCCTACACATAAGGGAACCATTTGATCCCGAGGCTCTGCAAGGGCTGGATGACTGCCAAGACATTTCTCAAAACAAGAAGCAAACATGATAAAAATGACCCCAAACGGATATGGATATATGCAGTTAAGGATCATTATTCCATACGCAAAATAGTCACCACTTTGGAGTCATGTTTTGTTTTTCAAAATAAAGCCAGGCTCTTTCGGATATGCAAGACTCCCCTCTCAGCTAATGGCTGCAAATCCCGGAGCAGTGATGGGGAGACAATCCACATCTGCCTGATACAAGCAGGCGCTGCACGAAAAGGAAAGCAGCTTTCTCTTCAGCAGGAAGAAAGGATCTTGGCTGTGTATTTTTAAAATTCCAGAGGGAATGAAAGGTCACAAGAGAAATGAAAGAAGGGAGAGAGGAGAGTCACAGCTAGGGAGGGGCTGGGAGGCATGAGTAAGGAGTAGGGAGGGCGGGGGACACCAAGAAGAGGCAGAGAGGAGGGGAAGGAGAGAGGGCGCCAAAGGGCCTTGGAGACTGAAGAGAGAGGATGGACAGGAGCTGAGGGAGGAACGGAAGCAGCAGCAGCCATGGGGCTGCAGGCTGACAAGACCCTGAGACCACCTGGGCCAGGCCGAGAGGAGTGAAGGCAATCTCACAGGTGTGGTTAAACCACCACATTCTATAGACTGTTCCATCCTTTTCATCTCCTTATGTGTTTCTTTCACACAGGCTTTTTGCAGAATTTTAAAACCTTATCAATCAGATCTCTTATCCACTCCTCACATAAATAGGTTTATAGTAAAAAACCAGTATCAATATGACTCTTAAAACTTATTTTAACGTCTAAACATTCAAAAATGTTTGAGATGTTTCTCTTTACTAATCATGTAGATTTAAAATTCTTCAATTTTAAAACAGCTACATTAACTCCGTAAGTCTGATAAAATTAAAGTCTTAAGGGACTATTCAACAAGCATTCCATTATCAAACCCTCAGGGCCATCTCAGTGCATCTCAGCTCCTCCTAGCTTTTCCCATTCCTCAGCCCTTGCCCGCCCTCACCCACAGCCATTCTAGGAGCAAATTCTCTTTTCTCTACCTTCAAGTGCAGCCTGGATCTCACTGCTTCTTATCACGACCACTGCTGCCACCCCACCCAGCCACTGGTGTGCAGTAGCCCCCGGAGACCACCGGATTCAGTGGCCAGAGTGAGCCCCGCTGTCAGAGCGAGTCACTCCTCTGTTCAGAAGCTGCTCATGCAGGGCACATCACCAATGCCCTGACGGTGGGTCAACAAGCCAGACGTGATCCACTCCCTCTAGGACACCCCTCCCACAAGCCCACCACCCGCCTCTCCTACCATGCCCCTCCTTGCTGTGCTGCAGAAACATTCCTGCCTATTTCTTGAACATGCCAAGCATGCTTTCACCTTAGGCCTCAGAATTCTCTTGATATCCAAAAGGTTGTCTTCCTCATTTCACTAAGGTCTCATCTAAATGTTACTTTTAGGTGACTTTCCTGATCCTCCCTTACATAAGACAGTACTCCACCCAGCCGATTTTCGCTCATTACCCTACTCTGTATCTGCTTCACCAACTCCTGACACATACTCATTTATGAAGGTTTCCCCTCTTAAAACTTAAGACTCATAAGGAGGGACCTGGTGTTCTCCTTGATACAGCTCCCAGCACAACACCTGGTGCATAGCAGGCACTCAGTAAATATTGCTGAATCAATGAAAGAGCGGGATCAGGAACGTACATACAATTTCTAAACACTCTTTCTTAGCATATTTTAAAATACAGGAGAGGAACTTGCAATCAATATGTGTATTAGTGCCAGGCTTAATTTAAATTTCATTCAACCTAAAAGGCAAATGTCAAGCGGTAACATTCATACTGAAGACTGTATTTGCAAAAGCACAAGAAATCTTTAAGTCTTTTACAGCAATGCCTTTTATAAGTCACGAGATGGAGATGTAGCTTTATTAGAGCTGTCTGCTGGATGGGAATCCATGGGTTTGCAAGGCTGTACCTGTGGACACACCTCTCTCCCTACTTCCTTCAATAGGCCACAGCAATAGAATCAATATGTAAAATCCATTATATTTATTTAATTAACTTTCTGCTTCCTGCTTGTAATCAATGTCCTTCAGGAGGTTGGGGATCCTACAAGCCCTATAAAAACAAGTCATCAAGCCAGGTACAGTGGAGCATGCCTACAGTCCCAGCTACTCAGAAAGCTGAGGCAAGAGGATTTAAAGAGCCCAGGAGTTCAAAACCAGCCTGAGCAACACAGCGAGAACCCCCTTCTCTAAAACAGTAACAATTTAAAAAAAAAGACAAGTCACCAACCCTACTTTAGGTTATGTGTCCACTGGTTTTAACATGCTGTGTCTTTAAATAGGGAGGTATCACAAGCTAGCCTGAACCATAAACAAATTCAAATTAACCTTTTTTTGGAGTAACTGTCAATTTCTCCTTTCTTTTCATGAAACTTCGACAATCCTTCCTATCATCTATGAAGCCTAATCTTACTAAAATCAAATCTTGCTGTACAATTACGAGGCTGAAGGGCCCCTTCCTCCTGTCCGGCGCCGCCATGGACAGCCATTCTGCATGACTGAAGCTTCTGCTTGAGCCCCTTTCCCTGAGTAGCAGGGAGGTCACACACTGAGAAGCCGGCGCCCCGATGTCCCAGAGCACAAGGCAAATGTTGGTTCCTGCTCACCACTTCATCCTCAGTCCAACACTTCTCGATGAGCTTGGGCACAGGCTTCTTCACCAGGCGCTGGAGGGCTTTGCCAGCATCATAACCGCTTTCGTGCAGCTAAAACAACAACAATTTTAGTTGGTTAACTGCACCAAATAACAGACAGGAAACAAATCAATGAAAGGCAAGCTCTGCATTGACTTTCTCTCACGGAAGAGTCAGGAAAGGGGCACTGAGACTCCATCATTTCAGTAGGCGTGGGAATTTGTTCTCATCCAAGCCCACCCTATCCCAACCCCCATTCTGTCTACTCTGGGAGAGGGAGGCAGGCAAGGCAGATTTGGCAAAGATAGGAATAGGATTATATATCCCTAAAAAGCAAACATTTAGTGAATGTTTGGTCTGGCCCAGTGCTCAGGACATTCCATGCAATCATTGTCTTACCTAGTCCTATGGAGAAAGTATTCTCTCATTTAATCTTATGTAGGAGCTATCATCACTCTATTTCACAGGTGAGGAAACTGAGGCACAGAAAGATCAAGTAAAGGTGTTCACCACACTGAGCCAGCAGGTTTTGAAGCCAAGACTACAATCCAGCCAGGAGGATCCATTTTACTCTTGTCTCATTCTCCGCAAAGCAGCCT
Source organism: Plecturocebus donacophilus (assembly GCA_004027715.1). NCBI lineage: Eukaryota > Metazoa > Chordata > Mammalia > Primates > Pitheciidae > Plecturocebus > Plecturocebus donacophilus. Next base: position 29,730 of record PVKP010013098.1, on the reverse strand, counting down.
AAAGTCATACAATTATGTTCTTTCTTTTTAGCATCTCTTAAGTTTTTGACTGTGCTAATTTTACTAAAAAACATTTAAAGTGCCTAAAATTTAAGAGCTTTTTGAAGAAAATAAGTCTGCAACAGTATGTTAGTTTTTCAGTGCATTTGAATAAAGATGCAGGTTTATCTACATATTCCCTTTAGGAACAGACTTGTCTCTTGTCAAAGTGAATCAACTTTTCTCATCCTACATCTCTTTAACCCTATGCAGTGTCTGGTACCATGGACTCCTTCCTACCTTGCAAAGATGCCCAGACACTCCTGCTATGGCTCCTATCCCACCATCTACTCTTAGTTTCTGAGTTCCAACTTGCAGATGACGTAGAGAAACAGCAGGTACAAAGATCCTCTTGCTCTATCTATCTCCCCATACTGTGGCTGTCACTCATTAGAAATCCACCTTTCCTTTACATATCTAGTCTTCTGACACAAAGATTGGTTATGTCTAAGACTGTTATCTCCAGTGCTGAACACAGTCCGTAGTGTAAGGTAATATTCCAGAAACACTAACTTCCTAAATGAAATATTAAATAAAGAAATGCCATCAATGACTGTCCCTAGGTAGACTCAATCCAAGTCTAAATCTCAGTTTATTTGAGCTCATTCATCAACGTATTAGGCCCTGGGACATAGCAGTAAACAACACAGAAGTCCCTGTTCTCATGGAGTAGATGTTCTGATCTTTTCACTCATGCTTCAATCTCTTATTTTAACAATGAGCCAGCATTAGCCGAACATTTAGGACAAATAAAGCCGAACATTCAAGACATGAAAAGAACAAACCTTAATAAGTTATAGTCCTTATTTCCAGGAAACTTACAAACTGGTACGGATACAAAACACACAAAATGACAAGATCAAGTACATTGTAATAACTACTCTCGCTTAGGTTTAGGCAAAGACCTATGGAATCATAAGAGGAGAGAGCCATGTGTTTCTTCTTTTTAATGGAAGAATCATGAGGATGTGCAGACTCCCTTCCTAGCAACTGCTGGAGCCCCTGGGCTGACACACAGTAAGCTGGCAGTAAATATTTGTTGAATGAAATAAATATATAAAGGCTGAATTTAACTGCTAACAAAAGGAGTATCACAAACATCCATTTTCAATGCTCACTTGGCAAAACAGAAATATTAAAAATGTGAATTTCCAGAGCATTCTCACAGTCTAGAGGACATCAATTTATTTTAAATCAAGACTGGGAAGTCCAGGCTATACATTAGCTCTAACAATAAATCAACCATCTTAAAACAAAACAAAGATCCATAACCATGATCAATGCTATATCCCACTTTGGAGTGGTGGCAAAATGAACAAATATTAACTTATTTATTTTTATTATTTATCATTAGACTCATATTTATCATTACTTACCATTAGACTCTTTAAAAAATAAAATACTACTATGATTGCAAATGTTTGAAAACTATCCAATCTAGCCTGCTTTCAGAGGTATAAAAAGATCTGAAATAAAATCAGATTCTCATACTTTGCCTAATATCCAGAACAAGCAGACATTTGTCAAGTTCTATAACACAATGAGGATTTATAATCACAGGTCAACATGGATTGAAACTGAATAAAAGGAAGAATTACATGCCTATTTAATGCAAAAAGCATACTTTTTAGTGACAATTTGAAATCAAATCAAGTTGATCAAATCATAAATTTCTAATAAAAAGCTCATGGCAAAATTAACAACTTTTATAAGAGGTAATTATACTACATGAGGTAATTGATTATAAGAAAAGTGTAAGGCTGGGCACAGCAGCTCATGCCTGTACGACCAACACTTTGGGAGGCTGAGGTAGGAAGACTGTTTTGAGCTCAGAAGTTCAAGACTAGCCTGGGCAACATAGTGGGACCTCATCTCTACTAAAAATTTAAGAAATTAGCTGGGTGTGGTGGCATGTGCCCATAGCTCCAGCTACTCAGGAGAATGAAGCAAGAGGACAGCTTGAGCCTGGGAGGTTAAGGCTGTAGTAAGCCTTGTTCACACCACTGCACTACAAGTCTGAGTGACATAGTGAGACCCTGTCTCAAAAAAAAAAAAAGTGGGAAAAACTATGGACTTTGGAGCCAAACTGCCTGGATTCCAACTCCAGCTCTACTACTTACTAGGTATGTGACCTTGAGAGTTACTTATCATTTTTGAGCCTTAATTTTCACAACTTTAAAAATGGATATAATAATAACATCAACCTCTTAGGGATACGTGAGGATAATATTAGAAAATATATATTAGCTACATCTATTAAAAAGAAAAAAAAATCAAACTCATCTCAATTTTGATCAACTTTCCAGATTACAGAGTAATCTTCTCAAAAATAGCAAAAATTTTGTTAGGCTATAAACAAAAACTACCACTTATGTGCACATTAATACTTTATGATATTTGATTAAAACTCTGGTATCATATATAGGAAAAATTTAAAATTTTAAAATTCTGGCTAGGCACAGTGGCTCACGCCTGTAATCCTAACACTTTGGGAGGCCGAGGCAGGTGGATCATGAAGTCAGGAGTTCAAGACCAGCCCAGCCAAGATGGCAAAACCCCGTCTCTACTAAAAAACTACAAAAATTAGCTGGGTTTGGTGGCAGACGCCTGTAATCCCAGCTACTCGGGAGGCTGAGGCAGAAAAATTGCTTGAACCCAGGAGGCAAAGGTGGCAGTGAGCCAAGATCATGCCACTGCGCTCCAGCCTGGGCGACAGAGTGAGACTCCATATCAAAATAATAGTAATAATAATAATTTTTTTAAAATCTTACGTGCCTGGTACCAGGAAATTACTCATAAGAACGTAAGGCCCATCCCAAAAGCAAACTGCTGAGTGGATGAAGTTCAGTCAAATATCATTAATCCCTGTGGCACTCTGGCCTTTTGGTGAACCAAGAAGAGCTTTAAACTATAGCAGGAAGAGATGCTTCCGCTGAAGTGTTGAATGTCTCATTATAGTTTGTTCTGTTTGTTGGAGAGCACAATGCCCCTCAGCTAAATTTCTAGTGATTAGCCTAACAGGGAAAGAAGCACTTTCCCTAAACAAGTCCTGTCATTCACACTTCCAGGACTTTTTTTTTGTTTTGTCATAAACAAAACTTTATTTCAGATGGCAGTTTCTCCTGGAGAAGCTATTCTACTGACATGGTAACTCAAGCTTCCTTCCCTACTGTGTCCTCTAAATAATGGGTGACTCTCTCCTTTTGTTTGACCTGTTTGTCTAGATGGCCTCTTAAAATATTCCTATTCCTTAAAAAAACACTTCCTATTCCTGACTTTCCCATGATAACAGTTAGTACTGAGAGTCCTTACCCCTCCCTACCCCTACACAAAGACACATCTGAAAAGCAAAGTGTGGGATTATTTACCCAAAGTGATAAAAAAAAAAAAATTTATTTTTTTTTTTTTGGACATGGAGTCTCACTCTGTCGCCCAGGCTGGAGTGCAGTGGTGCGATCTCGGCTGACTGCAACCTCCAGTCCTGGGTTCAAGTGATTCTCCTGCCTCAGCCTCTTGAGTAGCTAGGATTACAGGCAACGCCATCATGCCCAGCTAATTTTTTGTATTTTTAGTAGAGACGGGGTTTCACCAGGCCAGGCTGGTCTTGAACTGACCTCAGGTGATCTACCCACCTCAGCCTCCAAAGTGCTGGGATTACAGGCGTGAGTCACCACACCCGGCCCAAAAGTGATGAAATATTCCTTGAATGGATGAAGGAAGAATATTATTGTGCTACCATCAGTATTTCACAGGGGCAAGTACAAAACTTGGTCAAGTGGCTGCTCTGGTGTGCCTTCCTCCTTAGGGAACCTAAGGGACTCTTTTCTTCTTAGGAAACCAAAGGGACTCTTTCTAAAGCGGCACCATCTTCTTAATGTTACCGACATTGACTTCTACCTTATAGAAATGTTGTCTGAGAAAATTCTGGGACAGAGCTTTATATCTTTTTTTCTTTTTTTTTGGAGATGGAGCCTTGCTCTGTCACCAGGCTGGAGTGCAGTGGTGCAATCTCAGCTCACTGCAACCTCCACCTCCTGGGTTCAAGCAATTCTCCTGCCTCCGCCTCCTGAGTAGCTGGGACTACAGGCATACCACCACACCCAGCTGATTTTTGTATTTTTAGTAGAGATGGGGTTTCACCATGCTGGCCACAATGGTGTCAATCTCTTGACCTTGTGATCCATCTGCCTCAGCCTCCCAGTGTTGGGATTACAACAGGGGTGAGCCACCATGCCAGGTCTATCTTTTTAGTAAAGATACACTTTTAACATACTGTAAGTTGTTATGCCCTACACAGCTCCGTAATAGGGAAATCTACCTTTACAACATTCGGGGAAAATGACTGGCGATCAGGACATCCTTCTTTCCTCCAACACACTTACTGAGTGCTCAACTATGCCAGGTGCTCTCCTAGGTGCTAGAATATAGCAAATAGCCCTTCTTTTCTCCTCTCCTTGAGACTGGGTCTTGGCTCTGTCTCCCACGCTGTAGTGCAGTGGCACAATCTTGGCTCACCTCAATCTCCCGGGCTCAAGCAGTCCTCCCACCTCAGCCTCGAAAGTACTGGGACAGTTGTACACCACCACACCTAATTTTCGCGCTTTTGGTAGAGATAGGGTTTTACCATGCTGCCTGGGCTTGCCTTTTTTTTTTTTTTGTTTTGTTTTTTTTTTTTTTTGAGCGTTTCACTCTGTTGCTTGAGCTAGAGTGCAACAGTACAGTCAGCCCACTTCTGCCCAAATTCCTAGGCTTCAGCAATCCTCCTGCCTCAGCTTCCCAAGTAGTTCAGCTTACAGGCATGTGCCACCAGCCCTGGCTAACTTAAAAAAATTTTTTTTTTAGAAACAGATACTCATTATGCTGCCTAGAGTGGTCTCAAACTCCTGAGTTCAAGTGATCTTCCTACCTCGACCTCCTAAACTGCTAGGATTATAGGCATGAGGCACTGCACCTGACCCAAATAGCCCTATTCTTAAAAGGAGTTTGCTTTCTGGATGATTACAAAGATTTTCTTTCTTTGGATTAGGATAATATACAAGAAATAATGTTCAAGAAAGAGCTAAATTGGAAATTTCAACTACATTCCTTATATAAATTAGAATTGGTAAATTTAACAAAACACTGGCTATCTTAAATCTCTAAAAATTGTCATTAGAAACATTCCCCTCTAACACAACATCAAGTTCTGAAGGTTGCCATAATTTCATCTTGTGAAATACATTATGTAGATTTCAAATTTTAAATACCTGATCATGACTATGCAGATAAGTCTATAGTCAGGAAATTAAATGTAGGTTTCCCAATACTGCTAAGGTAAGATGTTCTTTAATGTGAATAAGGTTTTCTACTATTTCCCTAAGAAGCCTGTTCAAATAAATTGCAATGAAGATGGGGAAAAAAGAAACACTTCTCAAACGTCTTATAGCTTCACTTTGTAGCCACAGAAAAGCAATTAAAGCAAGATAATTAAACCTTTCTGTCCATTTTGCAACCAACCCAGGGTGGTAAAATCTGGGATTAAATGCCATTTTAATGCAGAGTATAGAGAACTGTACATTTTGGAGCTCCTGGGAAAAGATCAGTACAAAAAGCAGGGACCAAGAAGTATCTTGACTCAGTCAGCTTCCAATTTTTGAAAGCTAAAGAGGGGAGAAGCACTTAGATCTTAACCCCCACAAAACCACTACAGCAGGACGTCATTTAGCAGAAAGCACTTTCAAATTCATCACTACAGGTGTGTGGCAGTGGTTTCTTTTTTCTTTTTTTTTTTAAATCCAATGATCAAGGAAACATTTACTTGTAAATCTTTCTGCCTCTTTTCCACATCACTAAACTGCACGACTGCACTTTTATGCAAATAAAACCTGTCTTCCCTAAACCACAGGTCAAGACCCAGGATTTATGATTAGGGAATATGATAACAAAATATTGATTTCTTCATGAATCCACTAGCCTTTCAAGTCATTCCATCTCAGAACTATCCCTGTTTTGCTCTTTTCTAGCAATTTGGTCTTTGGTCTCTGGGTGTGGTCCATGGAATCCCCTGAGACGTGATTTTTCCTTCGTTTTTGGTTGTTCACTGTGAAAGAGCAAACGTGAGTGAATTCTTTCCCTATGTGGTGTTCGGCCCTCTTCTGCCACACCTTCTTCAGCGGAAGTCCTGGTGTCCTTGAGATCCAGTAGGACATTCCAGCCTCAGAGGCAGCAGGCTGCTCACATCATTTTCTCTTTGCTTCTACTCACTCAACAAAGAGTCATCAAGCAACTCTGCAAGCCAGTTATCATGCTAACAATGGGAATACAGTGGTGTGCAAAAACAGGCATTCATGAACTATGCAAAGTGGACTTGGTAGGGGATTTTGGTGCTAAAAACAATAATAACTTCTGAATAACAAACAAACACTTGATTTGGCTCCACTATAACAAAACTAACCACTACACTGATTCATTCAGAGCCAAAGACACTGTGCCATAGTAACTGGACACATCTAGCTATTTGCATAAGAAACTCTCAGTAACTCTAGGTACTACAATAAATTATCAACTAGCCAATGCCTCCTGCAGCCTAGTGAAAATAGCACAGGATGTGAGGCAAGTGACAGATTCTTACAGCCCTGTCCCGAACCAGCTCAGTTGAGGTTTTCATCTGTTAAGTGGGCCTAACACCACCAGACTTCAGCTGTGTCACAGAACAATGGAAAGTGCTAAATGAGACAAAATGTGTCAAGACACTCTGAAATGTAAGATAGCTGTGAGCTGTAAAGCGGTATCATCATGGGGAGTAGTATTTTAGACACACGACTCTTACCTAAGACTTTTCAAACAAGAGGTTCAATAGTGCCAACAATGCGGGTAGGCACTACTCATCTGCAATTGTCTTACTACAGCCTCTGACCTCCTCCTTATTAGCAGAAAGAAAGGATCATGCTACAAGAAAAACATTTCTGCATAATTGCCCAAGTTAAATCTGCTACTCTCACTCTGCCTGACAAATCATTCCATGCTTATTACTTTCTATAATTTAATATATATAAGTGCTTTACTGGCAAGCTTCTTGAAAGAATAAATAACACTTAATGACTGCCTACAGTTTAATTAACTCATGATTGAACTTCTCATGGATTGCTATAAACATTAAATTATAGCCTTCCTCAAAGCTACCATGGATAAAAATCTTGTTTAAAGCTTTAACTCTCTTGCCTAAACAATTCCTAAATTCCAGCAAATCTGTATGTTGGGCAGAGAGGTGAGAGAATCCACCTTAATGCGTCGTTATAAAGTGTGTTATTTTATAGAGCAAGGATGAGGTCTTAATTTTAATAAGATTGAAAACGTGCACATGTCCAAGCACCTCATTAATATTACAGCAGTCATTAAACATCTCTGGATCTCAGGCAGTCTTATTAGCATAAACTCTGCCTATTACTACAAGGTTTCAAGTTTCTATTCTGGCTTCTCAGCTACCATTTTCTGTCTGTGTGATGTTGCAAATAAATTTTCCATTTGGCATGGCTCAGCTGTCAGGCCCCTCTGTTCTATAATGAACCCATGAATTACATCTCCCTGCTCTGACATCTCTGGTCTCACACATCAAAATATTGTTCTTCAACTGTAATTTATAACTTAATTTAAATGTCCCTTTTCCCATGACCTTTTCAGATCAAATGGCGTTGCATCTGGCAGTTTCTACTATGCTAAAGCATACTTTTCAAATATAGCCATTATAATAACTATATAAAAAGCCTACTTAAGTTAGACTGCATTCAAGCTAAATAATTAAATAATTCCAGTCCATTAAGAACAATATTAGATTTCAAAGTCCTTTGCTATGTAAGATATGCTGTTTATACATCACAAGAAACTGTCAAAATAGTAATTGAGAAAGGAAAAAAGGGGGGATTTGGAATATATCTTAAAATTCTTCATGTAGTTTTAATCAATTATTCCAACTATTAAGGTAAGTGAGAAAGACCTTGCTGAAATATGTTCCAAACAAAATTTAAAAATTTTTTGACCGGGAGCCGGATGCAGTGGCTCATGCCTGTAATCCCAGCCCTTTGGGAGACCAAGGTGGGCAGATCACGAGGTCAGGAGTTTGAGACTAGCCTGGCCAGCATGGTGAAACCCCATCTCTACTAAAAATACAAAAAATTAGCTGGGCATGGTGGTACATGTCTGTAGTTGCAGGCTGAGGCAGGAGAATTGCTTGAACTCAGCAGGTGGAGGTTGCAGTGAGTCAAGATTTGCACCACTGTATACCAGCTTGAGAGACAGAGCCAGACTTGGTCTCAAAAAAAAAAAATATTTCTTGGCAGGGCACGGTGGCTCACACCTGTAATCCCAGCACTTTGGGAGGCTAAAGTGGGCAGATAACTTGAGGTCAAGAGTTTGAGATCAGCCTGGCCAACATGGTGAAACCTGGTCTCTACTAAAAAACAAAACGAAAATTAGCCGGGCATGGTGGCACATGGCTGTAATCCCAGCTACTCAGGAGGCTAAGGCAGGAGAATCCCTTGAACCTGGGAGGTAGAGGCTGCAGTGAGCCAAGATCACACCACTGCACTCCAGCCTGGGCAACAAAGTTAGACTCCATCTCAAAAAAATAAAATTCTTATAACTATAATTCACAGATATCAATACATTTTCATTCATACCTCCATCATCGATGACCTAGTGCCAAGTACAATATATGAAACAGGTAAATGTAAAAAACTAGAAACTAAGAGTGTAATGTTTATTTTTATTTGGCCACTATCATTTCAAATAATGCTATTTAAGTACCAGAGAGGCTAAAATTTGTCCGAATGGTCTTATGGGAGCACAATTCAGAGATAATGGAAAAGACAAAGAATTTAACTGCAGAGAGTAGGGCTTGAGGGAAAAGTCCAGTTAATTTTCAGAAGGAAATATATAGTTATTGAAGAAACCTTTCCTCCCTCTTTCCATCACTTTCTGAAACTACAATGTTCCAGGAATTATGCCAGCCCCTAGAGGCACATGGAAGAAAGGAGGGGCCGTAACATTTGCTGAGCAGAGCACAGTGTGCTAGGAACTGTGTTAGGTCTTTATGATTTCATCATTTCACATGCCATTCTTCCACAGCAAGAGCACTAAAAATGAGAAAATGACATGGAAAGGGTTCAGTTTCTTTCTCTAGGCCACTTCCCTAGCAAACAGCAGTGCAAGGATTCTAACACAAACCCATGTTCTAGGAAGATGTTCCTACCCTAGAATGTCACTACTGGGGCGGTTTAGGACAGGTACCTGGTGGGAGCAATGGGCATAGGCACTTTTTCGGCTGCAACTGATAAAGCAAGCACACTGTCATTTCTTAACTCAGGGACAGAGGACGAGGGTGGGTGGAGGAAGGGAGGGAGCCAGCAGCTTGGAAAAGAGGAAGGACACACATGTGAGCAAACTAACAAAAAACCCACCATCCATGAAAATACTCAAAGTGCTAATGAAAGCTGATGGGATGACATTTGCTCAGTCTGGAAAATCTAAAATTCCTCTCAAGAGTAGGTTTTGACAACCCAAATGCCCATTGATGACAGACTGGACAGGGAAAATGTGGCACATATATACCATGGAATACTATGCAGCAATAAAAAACGATGAGTTCATGCCCTTTGTAGGGACATGGATAAACCTGGAAACCATGATTCTCAGCAAACTGACGCAAGAACAGAAAATCAAACACCGCATGTTCTCACTCATAGGTGGGTGTTGAACAATGAGAACACATGGACACAGGGAGGGGACCATCACACACTGGAGTCTGTCGGGGGCAAATAGGGGAGGAACAGCAGGGGGTGGGGAGTTGGGGAGAGATAGCATGGGGAGAAATCCCAGATATAGGTTATGGGGAGGAAGGCAGCAAATCACACTGCCATGTGTGTACCTATGCAACAATCTTGCATGTTTTTCACATGTACCCCAAAACCTAAAATGCAATAAAAAAAAATTAAATTAAAAAAAAAAGAGAGCAGATTTTGAAAATCAACAACCAGTGTAATATGATTAACTTGCCTATGCTTTATGAACAGCAACAACCAAATAAAAAACACTATTACAGGAGAAATAAGCAGTATTATTATTGCAGTAAAAATCGGCAGTATTATATCTAGATTAACATCTCTCTTATAACTTCATTTCCTTAGGCTGATACAGCATTGCCATATTTCTCATTTGCAATTAGTCCCCACATAATATTATGTCTGGAAATTAGTGGGACACAGTCTCCTGGCTGTGGTGTTTCTGAAGGTCTTCTAGATCCCCAAGAAAGGAGCCTCAGCCAGCGCAGATCCGCAGGTAAGCATCAAATGCTGCCCTTCAGTTGAGGAGGGTAAGTTATTTTGAAAACACAAACGAAACCAAACTCTGAAAGTCTTGGCCAATTTTGGCCATCTGTCTATTTTGAGGCTCTGACACTGTCTTCACACAAACACCAACACCAAGAAGGGCCTCAGGAAGTCCTGGTACCAAAGGCACAAGTTTGGAAGTTCTGCAAAGCTGAAGCCTAAGCAGGATAGGGTTCCTGGCTTTTGCTTTCAATTAAAAAAAAAAAAAAAAAAAAAATTAATTTTTTTTTTTTGAGATTGAGTCTCCCTCTGTCGCCAGGCTGGAGTGCAGTGATACGATCTCGACTCACTGCAACCTCTGCCTACCGGGTTCAAGTGATTCTCCTGCCTCAGCCTCCTGAGTAGCTGGGACTACAGGTGCTCGCAACCACACCCAGGTAATTTTTTTGTATTTTAGTAGAGATGGAGTTTCACCATGTTGGCCAAGATGGTCTCAATCATCTGACCTTGTGACCTGCCTGCCTTGGCCTCCCAAAGTGCTGAGATTACAGGCGTGAACCACCAAGCTCGGCCTTTTTTTTTTTTTTTTTTTTTTAAATAGAGAGAGACAGAGTCTTTGCTGTATTGCCCAGGCTGGTCTCAAATCATCCTCCCACCTTGGCCTCCCTAAGTGCTGGGATTATAGGTTGTGAGCCACAGCTCCTGGCCTCACTCTGGCTTTGATTCAAACATTAGCTCTGCCATGAGCTGTGTGATATTAGGTGAATTAATGGTCCCATTAAACCTCAGTGTTCTCCACTGCAGAAAGGGAGAATAGAGCGCCTGTCTTGGACGTCACCACTGACAGGAGGAAATGCTTCAGGGGACAGTCGACTGAGAAGGTATCGCCGCATATGCAGAAGAAACACAGGGAAAGGAGTGAAGGCCTACGACCTCAGAGCACAGAGCATCTCTCACTACCATGGGATGACCGAGAAAATGCACCTGTTACATCAGCAGCACAGGCTTTGCCTCCTCACCCCGGTGCTAAAGGAAGAGAACAAACTGTGGAGCCCAACAGGAATGAACCCTATTCTACAAAACAAGGCAGGATGAAAGATGAGACTGAGAAGGGAAGCAACAGAGATCTTGGTGATCTGTTGGGGCCTGGAGAAACCGGGAGCCTCCGGAGAGAATGAGCAGCCTACACTGGGCAGAGCAGGCCTGCATCCTTTGCTTCTTTTGCTGTCACAGCAGTGGCTGAGGTAGATCATTTTTGGAACTTCCCTGTTTTCAACATTCCTTCACTTCACAAAGATTTTTTTAAAGACAAAATATTATAGAATATTCTTCTAAAAAGAAATAAACAAATGGTAATAATGTTAACACATTAATTTAGAAAAATAAAAAAATAAACAATATAACCATTGAATTAAGCCACATTCCCCAGGCCAAACACTTAATGAATGGCTCCGGCACAGACTTCACTTACAATTTAGGGATTAGGGTTGTGCCTCTTAATTTTCAAGTCTCTGTGAAAGCTGAAGTTTATGCCACAGGTCTTAAAATGCAATTATGGATAATTAATCATTTACATAGTTAACATGTCTATAGCCTGACTTCCTCCTTTTTTATAAATGCAAGGTCAGCCACAGAATAATAAAAAGAGAGGGTGTGGGGGATGCAGGCTGCTCCTGGGGCAGGAATACTCCACAGAACTCAGTAAATAATCTACTAAGAAGACACAGCTTGAGGGCCCACAGTGAGTGTAACTCTGATCACAGGGAGAAAAGCTACTGGCACATTTGTGAACCTAGACTGTTTATGGTGCTTTTCTGAATAATTATTTGTCAGCTGAGAAAGACCTATGTCCAGCCATAAGCGGAAATGGTTCAGGACCACAAGTGGAAACTAAAACATGTTTTCACTTACTCCTGGCATCCTCACAGCCTTGAAAACAGAAAAAGATATGTGACATGAAACTGGACAGAAGGCTGGAGGATGAATAAAAACCACAGGTCTAACCATCTCACATAGGCACTAGTGAACCTACTCATACATGCTAAATTGACCTAGAAAGTATATGTGAGAGGCTTGAACACAAAAACACAAAAGTCAAGACCAGTTACATCAGTATTAAGAAATATTTATAGTAACTGCTTTAAATCCTACTTAGTAGAATTGAGGCACAGAAATAATTTTCCCCAATTCAAGGGCTCAGCAGTCTGAATCTCAGTGCTTTGTGATGAGTGATTCTAAGGTTATACAAACAACAATCCACTTAATCTTTTTGGCAATGATAATGAAGTTATGGAACAACAAAGACCAAAGAGGCATACACTGATGCGTATACAGCTCCAGAGTTGGGAAAATATCTGAGCAACTAAATTTTTATCTGGAAACTTCAGCCAAGAACATAGCTTTAGTAACTAAGAAATAAGCAAAAAGCCTCTGGGCAACCAAAGTAGTGTCCCCAAGCCAAGGCCTTAGACACTTAACTACCTCACAATGCTAGCTTTCTCCATCTAATAACAGGTCTCAAAAGAAAAAATCAGAAAGACTATATGATTTCAAAAGAGAAAAGCAGCAGCAGACAGCCTGACTGTGGGAGACACAAAAATTTGGCAACTATCATGCAAACCAAAGAGCTCAGACTCTAACCGCTGCACATTCTTTTATGTAATGGACAACAGTAACGATCACTGAGAAGCATGGAGTAAAGGTACACTTGGCTTGAGAAGATATGAAAACGTATCTCCTCATTTCTAAACTGGAGGAAAAATAAGAAAGAAAGAAGAAGAAAAGGAGGAGAAGAGTCAGTTTTTCTAGTAATGCTGGAATAACTAGTACTCCAAAGTGCTACAGTGGCTGGAACACACAGCCCAACAAATACTGGGTGTGGGGAGAAGGCAGGCCATCCAGCAAATAGGGGAGCAGGGATGACAGGAGTGGGGCACCCCAGTGTCATTATCTACGAACTCCAGCAAGTCACTGGATAAGGGGGAAACATCTAGCATTCTGGAGGAGAGGGCTGGCCAGGACAACACAGGTTGTCAGAGTCTAGTGGGGTTGGGCTCTGGGCAGGGCTGTGGAACTGAAGGTAAAACAGACACCAGAGACTTGAAAAAGCTACAGCTTCAAGGATCACCTGCATTTATCCCAGGACAGCTCAAAGACCAACGTTAAAACAACACAACTTGCCCACAAGGGCCACTAATGAGTAATACCTTCCCTGCTCTATCAGGCCCAGGCTAGGACTGAGGTAGGCTAAACCCAGAGCTTCGAAGGGCTAAGGTAGTGGTTGAGGAAGAAACACTGGGCAACCTGGCAGGTCAGAATATATCAATTAATATGGTTGTTACACATGACAATCTTGTTATTTAAGTAAATATATTCTTTGCCTAAGAAAGCCAAATGCTCCTTATATGTCACAGAAATATCATAGCCACTATTAGAAATATTTTTATACATTCTCAATATCAGAAAGTCCACACTTTAAATAAGTCATAACAGCTGGGCAAGGTGGCTCACACCTGTAATCCCAGCACTTTCCCAAGGCAGGAGGACTTCTTGAGGCCAAGAGTTTGAGACTAGGCTGGACAACACAATGAGACCCTGTCTCTACAAAAAATAATTTAAAAATAAATAAAAATAAGCACGTCACAACAGATGGAAAAGGACAGGAAATAAAAATAATGAACTCTCTTTTAAAAATTCAAAATAAGTACTATATTTTAGTAATATTTTATATAATAGTCATTTTAACTGTGGTAGGCCAAAAAATGACCAGAAGATATACACATCAAACCCATGGAAACTATGAATGTGACCTTATTTGGGAAAAGGGTCTTTGCAGATGTGCTAAGGATCTTGAAATAAGGAGATGATTCTAGATGACTTAGGTGGGCCCTAACTCCAATGACAAGTACTTATAAAAGAGAGGTGGTGGAGAAACCCAGACACACAGAGAAGGTGGCAGTGTGAAGATGAGCAGAGAAAGATGGGGCCACAGCCAAAATGTGCAGTCACCAGAAGCTGCAAGAGGTGAGGAGTGGGCTCTGCCTGGAGGGATACCCCACTGACAACTTGATTTCAGATTGAGGTAGAGATGAAAGAGGTGCTGTTAAGAACAATATTCTACATCATCATCAGAAAGAGTCAAAGTATTCCATTTCACTGTTAGAAAAATATATGATAAAGAATGCTTTTGGGAAATATCAAGGAAACTATTAAAAATAACATAAATAGGCCAGGTGCGGAGGCTCACGCCTGTAATCCCAGCACTTTGGGAGGCCGAGGCGGGAGGATCAGGAGGTAAAGAGATCGAGACCATGCTGACCAACAGGGTGAAATCCTGCCTCTACCAGAAATAGAAAAACAATTTGCCGGGCGTGGTGGCATGCACCTGTGGTCCCAGCTACTTGGGAGACTGAGGCAGAAGAATCGCTTGAACCCAGAAGCCGGAGGCTGCAGTGAGCCAACATTGTGCCACTGCACTCCAGCCTGGTGACAGAGCAAGACTCTGTCTCAAAAAAAAAAAAAAAATAGCATAAATATTCTCAAAACACCGCAAAAGAAAAATGAAATATCTATATAGATATAGCAAAAAACAGAATGAGAGGAACATAGCCACCAAGTTTGGGTAATTTCCGATAGCAGCCACAGTAAACAAATACACTAACCTTCAAAAATTGGGGCTAAAAAATTATTTAGAGAGCTATAAAAAAGCATTCTAGGTCGAGTGCAGTGGCTCATGCCTGTAATCCCAGCACTTTAGAAGGTGGGCGGATCACGAGGTCAGGAGATCAAGACCATCCTGGCTCACATGGTGAAACCCTATCTCTAACAAAAATACAAAAAATTAGCCGGGTATGGTGGTGCGAGCTGGTAGTTGCAGCTACTCAGGAGGCTGAGGCAGAAGAATTGTCTGAACCCGGGAGGCGGAGGTTGCAGTGAGCCGAGATCACGCCGCTGAACTCCATCCTAGGTCACAGAGAGAGACTCTTTCTCAAAAAAAAAAAAAAAAAGCATTCTGAGATATATTTCCAAAATATAGGAAATGAATACTACAACAAATATTATAAGTATTTTATAGTATGCTGTACAACTTACACTAATACATGAGCCCTTCTAAAACTCATGGGTCTGATTTGTTCTAACAATGAGGTGTTTTAGATTCTCATCAAATACACTCCCAACAAGGGCTGCAGAAACTCAAACATATTAATTACCGAATAAATAAATGCATAAATGAATACATGATTTTATTAAAGCCTTTTTTTTTTTTTTTTTTTGAGATAGAGTCTCACTTTGTTGCCCAGGCTGGAGTGCAGTGACAGGATCTTGGCTCACTGCAACCTCCACCTCCCGGTTTCAAGTGATTCTCCTGTCTTGGTCTCCTGGGTAGCTGGGATTACAGGCACCTGCCACCACGTGTGGATAATTTTTGTATTTTTAGTTGAGATGGAGATTTCACCATGTTGGCCAGGCTGGTCTCAAACTCCTAACCTCAGGTGATCTGCCTGCTTTGGTCTCCCAAAGTGCTGAGATTACAAGCATGAGCAACTGCACCCAGCCTAAGCCTCTTTTTAAATGTAAAAAGGCTAATGCTTTTTATCAATTTGCTGAAGACTTATTGTGTTATAAATACTTAATATAGGCTCAAATATGTTAAAATTCTAACTGATCAAATGGTAAGTGGATGTTTTTTTAAATATCACATATATCCCCAAACATTTTAACCACTCTTTAGCATGGAAAAAAATCATTTGATAAAGAAGTTTCTAAAATGAGTAAATTAACTTTCTAACTTATGCCAAACAAAAGTAAAAGCTGAATCACATTCCTCAGTCCCTGCTGAGAGCCTAGGAAACAGGAAGATGCAGGAAAAGCTGATTTCTGATTGGCTGAACAGCAAATCCTCCAAATTACAGATTAATCAGACATTTATTTATTTATTTATTTATTTATTTATTTATTTATTTATTTGGGGACAGAGTCTTACTCTGTTACCAGGCTGGAATACAGTGGTGCAATCTTGGCTCACTGCAACCTCCACTTCCGGGGTTCAAGTGATTCTCCTGCCTCAGCCTCCCAAGTAGCTGGGACTACAGGCGTGCACCACCACACCCAGCTTATTTTTGTATTTTTAGTAGAGACAGGGTTCCACCATGTTGGCCAGAATGGTCTTAATCTCTTGACCTCGTGATTGACCTGCCTCAGCCTCCCAAAGTGCTGGGATTACAGGCATGAGTCACCACACCCAGCCCAATCAACCAGACATTTTGAGAACATGCTATAACATACTGGCCTCAATTTGAACCAAGTTTAGTTATGTATATAAATATGACAGTGTCCTTATTAATTTGTAGACAATAACCATACTTGCCTCATAGAATTGTTATGAAGATTAAATGAATTCATTCATAAAAGCATTTAAACTTTTACCTAGCATATAAATATTCAAACAACAAATACATTTCAATTTTATTGTTGTTATTAATAAAATCAGGCAGCTAACCAATAGTTGATACCTAAAAAAATGAAATTAGTAGTCCTATGCCTGGTTCAAAATTCAGTGGAAAAGCTCAGGGTGGAAAAGAAATGGCTTATCAAATGCAAACATGCAAGGAAAAATGAAACAAAACAAGACTAAAACACAGGCCTAAAAAGAATGTGATGAGCACACATTCTTATAAGCTGAGATTGCACTGAGGAGACGAGCTTTTAGGATAAATGAGGGGATATCTCCTGGTCATCTTATGTTGATCAGACCTGGGAAGTGTTGCTTCGTGCAGATACCACATTTTAAATGACAAAGTGGACCAGGAAGAGAAATAAAACGGTAACATATAAAAATGGCTAATATCACAACATGGATGACACCTGAAAACAGTACGCCCTCAGTAAAAGAAAGCAGTCACAAAACACCACCTATTATATGATTTCATTTATATGCAATGTCCATAACAGGCAAATCTATAGAGACAGACAGCAGATGAATGGTTGCCTAGGGCTGGGAAATGAAAATGGGGAGTGACTGCTAATAGGAACAAGGTTTCTTTTTGTGGTGACAAGATTTGCTAAAATTGGTTGTGGTGATAGTTACAGAACTCTGTGAAAATAAAGCCATAAAACTGCACACTCTGAATGAGTGAATGATACCCTAACAAAGCTGTTACATAAAAGAAAAGAAGAAAAGAATGGCTTAAGAGACGTTAGAGGGGTTAAGAGGTAAGGCGAAGCCAGAACCACAGCTGTGGAGGGATGCATTAGGACCAAGGCAAACGAAGAGAGCCTGCAGCAAACCTTTTCCATTACAGTAAGTAGGGAAGGCACCATTATCAGATGCTGTTCATGTAAGTGACCCTTTATATCTCCATCCCCCACAAGAGAAGCTGAGATAATGCTCTCTCTCATGTTTAGGGAAAAGGAGAAAGTGGAGTATAAAGTTTGACTTTAAGTAAAGCTACAGATTATCTAAAAAGAAACAAAGTACTAAATTTTAAAAGCCATTTCATTCAAATAAGACAGAATAAATCATGCAATTTGTGTTAAAATGTTGTTATGTGGATCTTTAGAAATGAATTTAATTTCTCAGCCCAAAGGAAGCCACATAGGTGAACACCTAAATGCTTAATTTTCAAAACAACAGCTCAAACTGTTTTTAATTGGTCAAAGTACAAAAACTAAAAGTTGAAAATTATATATCATTATGCTAATAATCAGCTAAAAAGGTCTTTGTTATACCAGAAAACCTCAACTGTGTGATCTTCTTCTGCATCTTCACTAATGCTATAATTAACAATACAACGTTCTGTTGACTTCAATATCCCATTATTACATAAATAAAACACTAGCAACAAGTGCCCCTGTCAAGACTGATTTATATGAGGTGCTGTTCTGAAATATCATATGGCATATCAACTTTCTCATTAGTCTTTCCAACAACAAACCAAAAACCCTGAACAACAAGAAAACCCACCATCTTACCTTAACCCAAGTCAGCAAACATTAACCATTTAATGTTGTCTCATCGAATAGAAACATTTAAGTAAAGGATGTGGATATGGAATGAATTCAGAAGGCGCCTCTCACATGCTTAGGGAAAATTGTTATGAAAGGACCTCCTTGGCAATGCTTTATCTAGAACTGAGAAATATTTCATATTCAAGTCATCAACACTGCAAAGCTAATCCAGGTCCAGATACTTTAGTGAAGGCCATTTAAAATGAACAAACAAAAATCTCTGACAAAAATTCTATGGACTTAATTTTTTAGAATAAAAGAGAGATGAAAACGATCCTTAGAATAGACTTATCTGCATATTCTGCTATGCTAACTTCCTAATATCAAATTCTGGATGATCAAGTGTGATATGAACTTGAACTTGATTTATCTATTCAATCATTCAACAACCATTTAGTATCTCTCTATCATGATAGTATCAGGCATCGGACTAGGGTTAGAAAACACAAATGATTAATACTCAATAGTTAATAAACAGTGATATTTATAGACCAGAGACGAAAAACTATTAAACCACTGGGAGCCTTGAATTCTTTGTTGAAGGAGATGTGGGTGTGCATAAATAAATAAGCAAACAAATATGCACTCTCTTGAATAGGTAAAGAGCTTAATCCAAATGCCTAGCAGCCACCCATATCTCAGGGAATAAAACTGTCCAGGCAGAGGTGAAATCTTTGTTGCATGATTATAAATTTTACTTACATAAAGTGAATATATGCATGTTTAGCATTGGTGAGAAAATCGCAATAAACTACTGAGAAAGAAAAGCCAAAAGAATTTGAATTTTATTAGAAACCAGGAAAGATACCTGAGCCCAAAGAAGGAAATCCAACATTGGTTTAGTAAAAATAAGTCAGCATGATATATTCTGGAAAACCTTAGTCTCAAACAATAGGGCTTTTCTGCAGTTTCTAAGTAGGACCATAAAGGCCTATTTTGTAAATGGCCAAATAAATGTAAGCACTCAAAGTTGGCTAAATTAGGGTAAGATAGGCCTAATCTACATGTCGTATAGCATGATGTTTACAAATTATATGTTAGCTACAAGTGTTCAGATGAGCCTAGTGCAAACAGTGTATGAGGAAACACACACAGAAATATTTCCAGACAAGATCTTTCCAGGGAAATGCTACTGCTTCTTCATATTTAACATAATAATATACTTAAAACATAAAAATACAAATAAAACTTTTTTATTTTTTTTTTTTGAGACAGAGTCTTGCTCTGTCACCCAGGCTGGAATGCAATGGTACGATCTTGGCTCACTGCAAGCCTCTGCCTCCTGGGCTCAAGCCTCCTGAGTAGCTGGGATTACAGACACGTGCCATCGCACCTGGCTAATTTTTGTAATTTTAGTAGAGATGAGGTTTTGCTATGTTGGCCAGACTGGTCTGGTACTCCTGACCTCAGGTGATCCACCCAGCTTGGCCTCCTAACATGCTGGAATTACAGATGTGAGCCACTGTCCCTGGCCAAATAAAACAATTTTACATTTATAGGCTAATACTTTAAGTTCACATTTAAAATATTAAAAATATAATAAAACATATCATTGCTACATACAAAAAGGAATATGCCCATTGTTATTAAGAAATCCCTCTTTTCCTAATGAGAAAGGCCAACATGTTTATTACATCTTCTTCCTCTACAGCAGTACAAAACTGTTTCTTACATATGAAATGAAAAGATAAGAAACATATGTTAACATAAATGAACAAAGAACAACTGTCCTGAACTATCTGCCAGTTCACCATTGAACCAAAAGTAGTATGTCATGTGGGCATGAAAATAAGATATTTATTTAATTTCCTCTGTGCTTCTTCAATGAGGCCTCTACTACTAAGAATGTGGGCCAGGCACGGGGGCTCACGTCTGTAATCCCAGCACTTTGGGAGGCTAAGGCAGGCAGATCGCCTGAGGTTAGGAGTTTGAGACTAGCCCGACCAACATGGAGAAACCGCGTCTCTACTAAAAATACAAAATTAGCTGGGTGTGGTGGCACATGCCTGTAATCCCAGCTACTCGGGAGGCTGAGGCAGGAGAAATGCTTGAACCCGGGACGCAGGGGTTGCGATGAGCCAAGATCGTGCCAATGCACTCCAGCTTGGGCAACAAGAGTGAAACTCCATCTTAAAAAAAAAAAAAGAAAAAAGAATATGTACATATGGCTAAAGTTTTATATAACCTGCAAACCATCTGCATTAAATTAAAACAGACTACACACTCCAAACGAAATGCAGAGCTTGCCAAACTGGATAAAAAGGCGTGAAACACCTAAAGAACTAAAGTACACAAGAGATGTTACCTTAAATACAAAGTAAGAAGCTATAAAGAGATATATCATGCAGATAACAAGCATAAGAAAACTAAAGTAGCTGTATTAATATAAGACAAAATAGACTTCAAGACATTCTTTGAATGTCTTTACTAGACACAAAGAAGGTTACAGCAAGAAGGTAACAGAGTCTAAAGACAGAGAAAGACACAAATATTCTAAGTAGTCATGTGTCTAATAGCCAACTTCAGATATATGAAGCAAAAATTAACAGAATCAAAAGGCGAAACAACCAACTCTACAATCATTAGGTAAAACTTTCATACGTCTCTTAGTAACAGACAGTACAACTAGGTGAAAAAAATTGGTATAAGATATGAATACTAACATCAATCACTTTAAAACTGACACTTACGTAACAGTACACCCAGTAACTACAAAGCATAAATTGATTACAAGTACACATGAAACATGAACCAAGATAAATCACATGCTGAGCCAAGAAACAAGTCTCAAAGATTTCAAAATACTGAAATGTTACTATTCTCTCACCACACCAGAATTAAATTAGAAATCAAAAACATTACAAAAAATAAAACTTAGAGAAGCCCCAAGTATCTGGAAATTAAGTAAATTAGTACTAAATAATTCATGGGTCAAAGAAATCACCAAAAAATTCAAAAAAATTTTTGAACAGAATGATAATGAAGCACAACAAATCAAAATTTGTGGTAATGTAAGCTGTTTAAGATCCCACTTTAGACAGCTGGGAGGAAAATGATCAAATTAAACCCCAAATAGGCAGAAAAAAAATTAACAAAGAACAGAAATCAATGAAATATAAAACAAATAGAAAAAAAAAAATAAAACCAAACTCTAGCTCCTAAAAAGGTCAATAATGTTGAAAAGTCTTTATAATGATCAAGAGGAAAGAAATTACCAGCCTGGGCAACATAAAGTCCATCTTAAAAAAAGAAAAGAAAAGAAAAAAAAAAAACCCCAAGCACTTTCTATATAAAAAAAACTTAGATGGCTAAACTGCGAATTCTAGCAAGCATTTGATGAAAAAAAATAACATCAATCCTTTATAAATGCCTTAAGAAAACAGAATAGGAGGAACTATTTCCCAACTAATTTTTTGAGAGGTATATTATTCTGCTATGAAAACCAAAGTTCTTATTACAAAACTCCTTATTACAAAGAAGTAAGTCTACAACTCAATAACCCTCATGAACACAAATGTAAAATTCCTTAACAAATTATTAGCACATTGAATCCAATAGTACACAGTGACCAAGCAGGAGTCATCCTAGGAACAAATAGTTCCTTCACATTTGAAATCAATGTAATTCACGATATTAACAAACTAAAGAATAACAATCATACAATAATCTAGTTAGATGCAAAAGGGGGAAAAAAGCAAAGGAAAAAATTTAATGCTCATTCATAATAAAAACCTCAATAACTTGGATATACAAGGGATCATTCTAACTTGATTAAAAAACAATAAAAGGCCAGGTGCAGTGGGTTATGCTTATAATCTCAGCACTCTGGAAAGCTGAGGAGGGAGGATCACTTGAGACCAGCTTGGGCAACATAGTGACACCTCCATCTCTACAGAAAATTTTAAAATTAGCTGGGCATGATGGCATGCCCTGTAGTCTTAGCTACTTAGGAGCCTGAGGCAGGAGCATTACTTGAGTCTGGGAGGTCAAGGCTGTAGTGATCCAAGATTGCTACACTGAACTCCAGTGTGGGCAATAGAGCAAGAACTTGTCTCAAAACAAATAAATACAACAAAAACAGCATTGTACTTAATAGTGAATGACTGAAAACTTTCTAAGATTAGAATGATAATGTCCACTCCCATCACCTCTATTCAGTATTGTAGCAAAGATCCAAGGAAGTGGAATAAAGCACAAAAAAGAAATAAAACACATAGATCATAAAGGAAGAAGAACTGTTATTTGCACATGACATGTTTAGCAGGGCCAAAAAAACCCAACATACAAAAATTGATTATATCCTATCAATGACCATTTAGAAATTAAAATTATAGTTACAATAAAATCCTCAAACAGGAAATACTTAGGAGTAAATTTAACAAAATATTGTTAGATCTGTATTCCCCAAAAATCTTACTGTAAGAAATAAAAGAAAGCTGGGCATGGTGGCATGCACTTGTAATCCCAGCTACTCAGAAGGCTGAAGCAGGAGATCGCTTGAGTCAAGGAGTTCAAGTCCAGATTGAACAACACAGTAAGAAGCCTTAAAATTAAAAAAATAAGTATAGAAAATTTCTTTAAAAATAGAGAAATATTATATTTACGGATTAGAAGATTCAATATTGTTAGGATGTCAGTTTTTCCCAAATTGGTCTTATAAATTCAATACAATCTCAATTAAAATTCCATCAGACTTTTTATTTTTTTGAGATGGAGTTTCACTCTTGTCACCCAGGCTGGAGTACAATGGCACTGTCTTGGCTCACTGTAACCTCCATCTCCCAGGTTCAAGTGATTCTCCTGCCTTTGCCTCCCAAACAACTGAGATTACAGGCACCCAACGCCACGCTTGGGTAATTTTTGTATGTTTAGTACAGACAAGATTTCACCACGTTGGCCTGGCTGGTCTTCAACTCCTAACCTCAGGTGATCCACCTGCCTTGGCCTCCCAAAGTGCTGGGATTACATTACAGGCTTCAGCCACCATGCCTAGTTAGACTTTTTAAAACACAGAAACTGGCAGGCTGATTCTAAAATGTATATGGAAATGCAAATGACCTCAAATAGCCAAAACAATTTTTAAAATCACATCTAAAAGAGAAAGACATCCCTGAGGTCAAGACTTCCAATATAGGTATAGTATTCAAAACACAGAGGGGCTAGTAATGATCAATGAGACAGAATAGAATCCAGAAAAAGATTCAAATATAAACAAGCAGCTGATTTTCAGTAACTGTCAAGGAAGTCAAATGAGAAAAGTTTTTCCAACAAATATTGTTCCAACAACAGGTATCTATGTGGAAGAGAATCAATTTTTAGTCCATAATTCACATCAGAATTTAAAATGAATCAAAGACCTAAATGTAAGAAGCAAAGCTTCTAGAAGAAAGCACAGAAACAATCTTTGTAATCTTGGCATAATCAGAGGTAGTACCATAAAAGGAAAATAATGACTTACTAGACTTAAGCATAATTATATATTAAAGTCAACATTAAGGAAAAAGTCAGGCCAGGTGCAGTGGCTCATGTCTTAATCCTAGCATTCTGGGAATCTGAGGTGGGAGGATCACTTGAAGCCAGGTGTTCTAGACCAGCCTGGGAAACACAGTGAGGCCCTTTCTCTAGAAGAAACAAACAAAAGCCCTAAAAAAATTAGCCAAGTGTGGTAGCCTGTAGTCCCAAGTACTCAGGATGCTGAGGCAGAAGTACTGCTTGAGCTTAAGAGTTTGAGGTTACAGTGAGCTATAATCACTCCACTGCATACTTCAGCCTGTGTGACAGAGTGACACTCTGTGTCTTTTAAAAATAAAAATAATTTTTAAAAAAGAATGAAAAAAAAAGTTGCGGTATGGGAAAGTAATTCCCAATACATATATCAAAGGACTTCTACCTGAAGTATTTTGAAAAATCCTTATAACTGAATTATTTTAAAAAAATTCTTTTAAGTGAACAAAAAATCTGAACAGATGCTTCACACAAAAGAAAGATAAATAAGCAATAAACAAGAAAAGGTGCTCAACACTATTAAATCAGGAAATTCCAATAAAACATCAATGAGATTAAAATGGATAAAATTTAAAAAAACTGGCAATACCAAGTCTTGGTGAAGATGCTAAAGAGGTAAAATTATAACACACTACTGATGGGAATCTAAATTGGAACCACTTCAGAAACCTGTTTGACAGTTTCTGAGAGCGCTTCCTATATACAAACAATCCTGCCACTCCAGGTATTTACTGAGACAAGTGAAGATAAATGTCAACACAAAGACTCACACAAAAATGTTGAAAAAACCTTTATTTATAATGGCTAAAGCTTATAAACAACCAGAATGTTCCCAGCCAGGTGACAGGATATGAAACAATTGTGAATATGCATATCCATACAATGGAATACTTATCAATAAAAAAGGGATCAGCCATCCATACATGAAGCAACATAATGGCTCTTAAAATCTTTATGCTGAAAGAAGTCATGCAATATGATTCCATTCCTGTAACGTTCTACAAAATGCTAACTACTCTAAAATGATTTTTTTAAAAGCCCACCCAAAACATAATATGTCAGTGGTTATCTGAGGCTGGAAGCAGAAAATGATTTTTGTTGAAAAAGTTCTGTATCTTGACTATCATATAGTTTCACAGGTTTATATATCTGAAAAGACTCCACAAATTAGAACCCCACATTAGAGTTCAACACACTCTAATGTGGCCATATAGCCTATTTCATTTAATTTCTATACTGTCCTAGGAAGTATATACTAATTACTCACAGATTTCTTCTAAACTGATAAATGCCTAACCTTGTTTTGAATCTATGCTATACTCTAAGAAAACAATAAATGCTTCCCACACAACAATGTATATATCTTTTTAACTTATTACTTAACACAGCTTAACTCTTCTATTACTCTAAGTAAGTATAAAATCCCAGTAACTTCTCACACACGATATTTTCATTCACTTCACTTTTCATTAGGAAAGCGCTTGCAGCTACAGTTCTCGGAATTAGTACATTAGATATGTTGAACATCCAGTAGGAGTATTTAAATATAAGTACATTAAATAGTTTCATTTTTCAAACTGCAATTGCTATAGAAAATTTTTGAGTTATCAGTTCTTTTTGTTTTGAGGCAGGGTCCTGCTCTGTCGCCCAGGCTGGAGTGAAGTGTAAAAATTAAAATAGCAGACAACTTTTCAATTCATCACAAAATATGTGCACATAACCTAAGACACCTGAGCCATGTTAGGCTAGTCTAGACAGGAAGAGTTTCAGTTTCATGAAAATAAAAAATTGTACAACAAAAAAATCTCTGGGAATGCTAACAAGACCTTCAGAAGGAGCTTGCCACAAAGAACCATGGGAGAAAGTAGCCAAAATTATTTCTATACAGAAGTATGGTCTACAGAACTCTAAGAGAGTTTGGAATAAAAAGGGGAATAAATCATATAATTTTAGGAAAGTGCCAAAAACAGACATTTAATTAAATACGACAAAATCTTCACTATTCAAAATCCAACTGATAGCAGTTACGAAAGCAGAATTTTTTTCACAAAGCTTTTATACAAAGAACAACAGGTCAGACATGGTGACGCATGCCTGTAATCCTAGCACTTTGGGAGTCTGAGACAGGAGGATCACTTGAGCCCAGTAGCTCAAAATCAGCCCTGGCAACATAGTGAGACTCTGTCGCTATTAAAAAAAAATAACACTTAAAAAAGACCAGGTGCAGTGGCATAGGCCTATAATCCCAGCACTTTGGGAGGCCGAGGCAGGAGGATGACTTAAGCCCAGGAGTTTGAGACCAGCTTGGGCAATATTCACTATACAAATTAAAAAAAAAAATTAGCCAAGGATGATGGTGCATACCTATATTACCTGCCTGTAATCCCTACTATGGCTACTCAGGAAGCTGAAGTGAAAAGATAGCTTGACCCTGGGAGGTCTGAAGAAAAAACAACAAACAACAATAGAAAAAAGTTCCTATCAAAGACTTTCTCTTTGTACACACACTTTTAAAGTATTCTGAATTCACAGACATTCATATCTAACCTACCACAGCCGCTACTTGGCAGTAGTATCATCAACCTCTGAGTTTCAGCTTGCTCATCTGTAAAATAAACTCGAAGGCCCCTTCTGGCTCAATCATATGCTCAGAAGAAAGATTCTGTATTTAAACAAACAAACAAAAAAAACCCCACTAACTATCCTATCAAATCAGTGAGAATGTACACAAACATACATTATTATGACAATGTGACAAAACATTCTCTTATTTAGAGAATTATCACAAGCAAAACCACTCAAATGTTATGTCACACTCAAGAAACCTAATTATTCTAGGAATAAAAATCAACCATATCATGCAGATATCTACATGTTTCCTCAAAAGCAAGCTGTGTAGTAGAAACTGTGTAGTGAAAAGATCCCTAAATCAGGAGTGAGGATTACTTTCTTCTCTCTGTTAGGAGCTTTTGGGGCTGTCAGTATTTAAGTCATCTGGCCTTTTTAAGCCTTGGATTCTTATCTATTTAGAGACTGGGGCAGATGATCTTCCAACTACAGTGACCTCTCAAGAAAAAGAAAAAAAAAGAACAAAGGGGTGCTTAAATGACATTTGGTTAATCCTTAGAAGAGGTGCTCAGCCACATACTCAACAGCCTATATACACATACACAACCACGCAGACTATCAATATATCAGAAATTGATTCCATAAATATCATTACCTCTTCAGATTTAATAGTTTTACATTAGTTATGATAGCAATTATTTCCTTTAACTTTAAAATACATCAGTGTTCCTATACAGCAAAATGAAGTCTAAAAATAAAACAAACAAAAAAAAGAGAATGAAAGACAACTGGTTTCAGTAATCATATTGTTTGCTGCACTGTGTTGTTATTTGAGCTGCTGTGTATTTATTATGGGATTAAAGCAGATGAGTAATTAGGACGGTATGTCATGAAACGAATCAGTTAACATTAGCCTTATTTATTTCATTTCACTTTTAATTTTTTAGAAATTATTCTTTTAAAACTTATTTTTATAGTCATGTAAAATATTAACATGTTCCGAAGTATACTTTATAAAAAACAAGTTTATGTAAAAAAGTCTAGGTTCTTCCCATCCCTCCATGTACTTTGAAATAAATACATGGTCTTAGAAACAGTGAAGTACAAAAGCACGGCTTCTAGATTCCAGTCTTAAGGGTATGACCTTAAATTGTGACTTAATCTCTCTAAACTTACTTCCTTATGTCTAAAAAGGTGATAATAATAGAACCCAGAGGGAGGTTGCAAGGATTAAGCAAGATCTTCTATGCACAGTACTCAGCTTTGTGAGGCCTCAGTAAGTATCAAGTACTATTATTAAGATCTCATTTGAGAGTCATCACAAACCTGCAGCACAGACACAGATTAGGAAATTAACCTGGAGGTGCCATATCACTGGCCTGAGGCCACCATGGCACCCAACAGTCAAGACCACAACTCACTCGCGAGCCCACAGGCGACTTCATGCTCCACGCTCATCACACATCCCCTACAGCCAGTTCAGGGGAAAAAGAAGTGTCTTCCCACCAGGGTGACTTCAAAAGACTTACTGTATTCAGCGCATTCAGAGTAGTGTCATCCCGAGAAGCTGCAACACAGCCATCTTCTGTAGAGCCTCCGTCACACATCCCTGCAAATGCCGCCATGCTCCTTCAGAAGAAAAGGTTTTTCCTTCATTAGTACATAGTAAAATCAGGACACAGACTTATCTTCAATTTTCAGAGCACATCTCCAGCCCAGACCAAATTCCACTACAACATGCATGATGAACCAGTTCCCAGTCCTGCCTCCTCTCCTGTTTAAAAATAAATTGTGTGTGTGTGTGTGTATATATATATATATATATATATATATATATATATATATATATATATTTTTTTTTTTTTTTTTTTTTTTTTTGAGACGGAGTCTCGCTCTGTCACCAGGCTGGAGTGCAGTGGTGCAATCTCGGCTCACTGCAACCTCTGCCTCCTGGGTTCAAGCGATTTGTTTGTCTCAGCCTCTCGAGTAGCTAGGACTACAGGTGCGTACCACCACGCCTGGCTAATTTTTTTGTCTTTTTAGTAGAGATGGGGTTTCACCATGTTGGCCAGGATGGTCTCGATCTCTTGACCTCGTGATCCACCCACCTTGGCCTCCCCAAGTCCTGGGATTACAGGCATGAGCCACCGCGCCCGGCCAATAATATATATACATTTTTGAGCTGCAGTCTCACTCTGTCGCCCAGGCTGGACTTCAGTGGCGCAATCTCAGCTCACTGCAACCTCCACCTCCCGGGTTCAAGGAATTCTCCTCTCTCAGCCTCCCGAGTGGCTGAGATTAAGGCAATTTATACCATGCCCGGCTATTTTTTGTATTTTTAGTAGAGACAGGGTTTCGCCATGTTGGTCAGGCTGGTCTCGAACTTCTGACCTCAGGTGATCTGCCTGCCTTAGCCTCCTAAAGTGCTGGGATTACAGGCATCAGCCACCATGCCCGGCCCAAAAATAAATAAAATTTAATTTCCTCTCATTCATGCAGAAAGACAAATGTTACTTTTAGTCAGATCCATTTGTATTGTTTCTTCCCATGCTTTAACAGTACTAAGATTTTAGATTTGATAGCATGAAGAACCTAAATCTATGAGCCACAATACTTCACGAGATGACAGTCTTCTGAAAGAAAAGTCTCCAGAAAACGTGAAATTGTTATCTAAAATTTTACTTAATTCCTCTTATTCTGCATATCTACTACATTAGGTGAATTAAAGATAAAAAAAAAATCATTACTGGGTGTGATGGCTCATGCCTATAATCCCAGTACTCGGGGAGCCTGATGCAGGAGGATTGTTTGAGGCCAGGAATTCAAAATCAGCCCTGGAAACACAGGGAGATGCCATCTTCACAAATATTTAAAAAACTATTATTAGCCAGGTGTGGTGGCATATGCCTGTAGTCCTAGCTATTGGGGATGAGATGGGAAGATCACTTGAGCCCAGGAGGTTGAGGCTGTAGTGAGTCATGATTACCTCACTGCACTCCAGCTTGAGATCCTGTCTTAAAAAAAAATCGTGAAAAATCAGAGATAAAACCTCTTAGTCATTCACTCCACTTACACGTTCTCATCTCTACTGAATGTCACCATGCACAACGCCATTGACTAGAAAACAGCCAGGTAACTGGGGCAACATAGTAAGACCCCATCTCTACCAAAAAAAAATTAGAAATAGCCAGGCGTGGTGGCACATGTCTATAATCCTAGCGCTCAGAGGGCTCAGGAGGTTAAGGCTGCAGCGAGCTATAACTATGCCACTGTACTCCAGCCTGGGTGACAGAGCAAGACTGTTTAAAAA
>PVKP010013097.1:0-56414 GCA_004027715.1 Plecturocebus donacophilus | reverse complement strand
GTGGCGGGGTGCACCTGTAGTCCCAGCTACTCCGGAGGCTGAAGCAGGAGGATCGCTCGAGCCGGGGAGGCGGAGGTTGCAGTGAGCTGAGATCGCGCCACTGCGCTCCAGCCTGGGCGGCGGGACGAGACCTTGTCTCTAAATAAATAAACAGTATAAGAGGTTTAGAACGCTGATGTGTGAAAACGCAAGACTAACCAAATAGCCTCAGGACTTACTGGAATGGTGCTTCACAATTTTGCTACGAACGCTTTTTCGAGTCCACAATACAGGTATCATTGCTTTCTTTGTGGACAAGAAGCAACTGAGAAACTGAATTCAATCCACTGAAGATTTTGGAAGCCGGTGTTTTTAATATAACACACATGGGAAATAAATATTATTGTCGGAGGCGGGGGACAGGGGAGAGATTTCTTAAATGCACTAAAAACATGAAATTCAGAAAAAAGGCGGCCTCTGTTCCACCGAGAAATATGCATTTGAAAACCCTCAAGAGGTGGAGATCACAGCCGCTGGTTCCCCAGCCACCTGCCCAAAAACGCCGCCGCAGCGCAGACCCAACCCAGACAGGTAAGTGGGCACGTGTCTCTCTCCCAGCCCAAGCTGTGCGCCGAAGCACACAAGTTAGGGTCCCAGGCTCCCGGCGTGGGATGGGAGCTAGGGCAGCGGAGAATGGGGCATTCCCGTCCTCCAGCTCCAAGGACAGCCCCAGCGTCCCGCCGTCCCGCCGCCCTTCCTCGAGGGATGCCCTTGTCACCTGAGCCACCGCGCCCTCTGCACAGCCCGGTCGGGGAGAGGGAAGAGGGGGAGCCGAGGAAGCTTCTTGGCCCGGGTGCTGGGGATCCGGGAGCCGGAGCCGCCCGCCAGACCGAACCTGAGACAGCCCTGCACTCCGGCGCTCCGCAGCCCTCCCAGAGCGCGCAGATACCCCCTCCTTGCTCCGCCCGCTCCCCTCCACACCCGCGCTCAGCCCGGCCCCGCCGCGTCCTCACCTCGCCCGGACCGCTGCAGCCCTGGCGGTAGCGGGCAGACATGCCCCGGGGCGCACCCGCAGAGCCGCGTCCCTGCGCAGTGGCCCCTTCCCCGACCCCAGGCGCCGCTATCCGCGCTTCAGTGGGGCGGGGAGCGGACGGGGCGGAGGCGCCGGCGGGGCTGGGGCCGGGGGCCCAGCGGGCAGTGCCGGGGGAGGGGAGCGCGGCGCGGAAAATCTCGGTGCTCGGCCTTCGAAATGCACCGGCTCGTGCAGCTCCGCCAGGGACAGCCGGGCGGGCGAAGGGGATTTAGCGCGGGGGTCTGCTCTAAGGGCCGCGGCTGGGCGAGGGGTGAGGGGCGCAGCGGAGGAGGGCGTCTCGTGGTTATGCAATGCACCAGCTCTCTGTGTCCCCAGTCAGACGTCTCTAGGACTGCCGGACCCTCCCCAGGAAGAGCCAGGAATGCCCCTGCCCTAGGCAAGCCGAAGGGAGCTCGGTGTTCCCAGAAAGAACTTTTCCCCGCAGGGTCAAAGAGCAAGATCTCGAGAAAAAATACAAGGCCTTGGTTAGGTGTATCTGGCAGGGATCCGGACCCTGCTAGCCAGTCCTTCCCATTCACAGCCCAGGAAACTGAAGCTCCAGAATTCTAGTGAAAATTCAGGAGTCAGGAGGACCTGGGTTCAACATGCCTGAAAACCACATGACCTTCGGCAATTTAACTCTCTGTGCCCCAGTTTTCCCTGTAAAACAAAGGATGATAGCGCCCACTTCATGTTGTGGCTGAGAGGATGAAATGAGTGAGGTGTAGGCGCCCAGTCCATGATACAATTCCCCAAACATTGACTGAAAGCCTGAAGAGAGGGCTGCCAGGACGTACCCCGCGTGTGACAGGTTCCAGACGGACTTTCTGTGAAGTCCCCTCCTTATCAGAAGCAAGGCTTCTGAACTGACAAGGTCTGGTTCCCATATCTTAGAGTCTACGTCCTCGCTTCTCCAAGAGTGGCCCGTAGACCAACAGCAAGGTCATCACCTGGGTGCTTGTTAAAAATGTGGAATCTCAGGCCCAACCGCGGAGCCTCAAACTCAGAATCTGCATTTTCGGCAAGATTTCCTGGGGATCTCGTTGTATGTCAAAATTTCAAAATAAATTCGACTTTTCGGATTTTGTTTTGTTTTGAGAGGGAGTCTCGCCCTGCTGCCCAGCCTGCAGTCCAATGGCGTGATCTCGGCTCACTGCAATCTCTGCCTGGCGGGTTCAAGCGATTCTCCTGCCTCAGCCTCCCGGATCTGCCACTGCGCCTGGCTAATTTTTGTATTTTAGTAGACATGGGATTTCACCATGTTGGACAGGCTGCTCCCAAACTCTTGACCTTGTGATTCACCCGACAAAGAGTTACTGATCGACAGTAGGGAGTATTTGCCACAGCACCGTATTTGTGTTTTTCGTTTGTTTGTTTTGTTGTTGTTGTTGTAGAGAAGGAGTCATTTTATTTGTTTTTTAAAGAAGGGCTTTCACTCATTCTCTCAGGCTAGAGTGCTGTCCTGCGATCATAGCTCACTGCAGAATCGAACTTCTAGGCTCAAGGGATCCTGCTGCCTCAGCCTCGGTGAGCACTGGGATTACAGGCATGAGCCACTGTGCAACCCAGGGTGTTTCTAAAATAGTCTAGTAAATTCCTTTCTCATCTTAACCTCTGGCTGTTTTTAGTCCTCCCCCTCCTCTCAGTTTCCTGCCCTTTAACTATAAATCTGAATTTAAGTCCTATTTTCACTTGCAAAAAACCCTAGGTTAGATCTAAGTGATGATTAGTGAATAAATGTTTAAAACACACAGCAGAAGGAACAAATACAGCATGTGAAAGAAATCATTAGCATTGAAAATGAACCTATAAATGTAGAGACTGCCTTGAGCCCTGAACTCTCAGCTGTGAAGGTCTTTGGGTTAAAGGCTTTGAGTTTCAGAAAAACGCTTCTTTTAGTTAAACATTGCTTTGATTGGCAAATAAGTCTCATTTTCCGTTTAACTAATGTAGGACAACAGTTGTAAAAGTTCTGGAGAATAGGACACCACAACACAAGGCTTCCTTTCGTCTAAGTCACCACTTACAGGGGCTCTAGCAAAAACCAAAGCAAATACTGTGTTTATTCAATGCTGTGTCATTGATGTTGTTGTTTTATTAGAAGAGGTTCAGATTTCATGTGTCTGATTCTCTCTGACAGAATGATTTTCGTCCTTTAAGAGTTCAGTAATTGTAGGTTGATGATTGTGATGGTAAATGCAATGTGTACAGGCAGTGCCGGATATAGACAGGTCACTTCTGTGTACCTACCCCTTTGGGGTTCCACACTCAGGACCTGACATAGCTGCTGACGTGGGAGTGGGCAGCGTGGAAGTGGAGGAAAGGGAGATGGACAAAGCAAAGCAATCTCCTTTCACTGAGGTTGGAAGACTGGGGAAGCCAGGAGAGATGAAGAAAGTTGGACTGCTGTTGCTGTGCAGAAGAAAAGCAAAGCAAAGGTGGAACCCTAGAATCCAACCTAGAAGGAAAGGGAAGAAGCAACATTTCTTCCAAACAGCGCTGTCCAACAGAACTTTCTGCAGTGACGGAAATGTGCTATATTTGCACAGTCCCAACATGGCTATAAAATGTGGTTATTTACATTTTAGTTAATTAATTGTAATCATAATTAAAATTCAGGCTTCTTGTATGTGTTTTGCCTTTTTCTTTTCTACTACTAGTCTGTTGCACTAATCACCTTTCAAAGGCATCATACCAAGATGTGGCTAATGTCTACCATACTGGACAGCACTCAAAATATTTTCTTCATCACAGAAAGTTCTACTGGAAAGTGATGCTTAGAAGCCAGGATTTTGGTAAGGAAATGAGCCCAGATATCCAGCTTTTCCAAGTCCTAGCCAGAACCTCATCTGTCTAAAAGATATTACTTAATAGAATGAAAATTAAACCTTCATCATTGAGTCCTTGTGAGAATCAAAATGAGTTAATCTATAGAATGTATTTAATTCAATGCCTTGCATATCATAACTGTGTAAAAAATATTAATCCTATCAGTATTAATAGTCTTTTACCTTAAAAATATTGGGGAATGACAAAGATTTTTTGCTTGGCCAAACTTCAGTCAGGCTCCTGAGCCTTCTCCTAAGACCATCTGTGTATTTCCTTGTAAATTTTAATTTATCAAAGAACTCGGCTAAGTCAGTTTGGCAATAACCTCCCTCTGCCTTGACAACTCATCATCCAAGGGTTCCTCATCCTCCACTGTCCTCCAGGGGATATCTAATCACCTTGGCCTGTCTTTAGTAAGAATCCTATTAGGTTAATTCAGCTAGAATCCCATACCCTGTTCCTTGGCTATAAATTCCCATTTCCCTCTGCTGTATTCAGAGTAAAGCCCATCTCTCTACCCTACTGCAAGTCTTCATTCTAGTGGTCCCTGTATCTGTCTCAATGATCCTGAATAGTCTTCCTTACCAATGGATAATTTTTTATGTCATTGAATATTTTTTTCTTTAAGAGGGACATGGCATTATTGGTACATCATTATTAATTAACCTTTCCCTGATGTGGTCAGCTGACCTGGTACCTCCACATGCATTAATAGTGTGTTCTAACTCTCTCCCTTCCTCTTCTTCCATACTCAGAATTGAGTACTATTTGTACTATTCTGGCCTGGAGGCACAGCATATTTTGTCAAATCCCTAGCATTTGTAGCCAATAAATAACAAGTGTGTTAACTAAAATCCTATTGCACCATGGTTCAATGGAATTAATTTTCAGATAGGATTCTGAGAAGCCTGACACCTTAGGGTACATCCGTTATGAAAGGAATTGTTTGTTCCTGTTATTTGGTCAAACAAGAATGTGTGGACTCAGCAGAGAAAAACAGGAACATTGGCTACAGATAAGTAATATTTGGGGTGTCCAGGTCAAAATAGAAGCTACTAGAAGGTTGGGGATTGAGGATGAATCCTTGAGGCTTTTGCCTAAACAGAATTTGAAATTTTATTCTCATGACTAATTAAGATTTTAGGATTAACTACAAACAGCATAAATAAGATGCAAGTATTTTACATTGTCAGTTGTACAGATTAGGGCAATATGTGGAAAGGCAAATAGTGAAATTTTACCTTAGACACCAAGAAACAAATTTTTGAAGAACTGCCCTCTCAAACTCCTGTTCAACTGACTTCTTTAATAAGCTCACGTCCTGTGGGCACCTTTCAGATTATTTTCTCTCTTTCTTTCTTTATCTTTTTTCTCTCTCCCTTCCTTTTCTTTCTCCCTTCTTTCTTTCTTTTCTTTCTTGTCTTTCTCTCTTTCTCCCTCCCTCCCTTCCTTGCTTGCTTGCTTTTCTTTCTTTCTTCTCTCTCTCTCTCCTTCTTTCTTTCCCTCTCTCCTTTCTCCCTTCTTTCCTTCTTCTTTGTCTCTTTTTCTTTCTTCCTTCTTTTGTTGCTTTTGAGACAGAGCCTCACTCTGTCACCCAGGTTGCCGTGCAGTGGCACCATCCCAGCTTACTACAGCCTTGATCACATAGGTTCAGGTGATCCCCCCACCGCAGCCTCCCGAGTAGCTGGGACTACAGCCGCCTGCCACCACACCCTGCTAGTTTTTGTATTTTTTTTAGAGACGGAGTTTTTCCATGTTGCCCAGGCTGGTCTCAAACTTGTGGGCTCAAGTGATCCTTCCGCCTTGGCCTCCCAAAGTGTTGGGACTATAGGCATGAGACACTGTGCCCAGCCCAGAGTCCACTTTCTTTTTCATCTTTTTTGGTTCCTTTTCCAACAGTCACTCTTTTCTATGAGCATTTTCTTAGAATTTAACCCCTATTTCCACAGTTCTTTCTTAATGTGTATCTCCATCTCAGCCCCATGACTGTAGCTAATACCTGCAGTGTTAACAACGGCGGCAGTGCCTTTCTAGTTCTGACCTCCCTCTGAACTCCAATTCTTTTTGCCAGACACCCAGTGAATATTTTCCCTTGCACTCTCCCTATGCCATCATTTCATATTTTAAAATATCAGGAACTCAAGTCATCGCTACAATCTGCTCTTAGATCCCAACAACTCTCAAGGTTCCCTTCTCCAATGTCACTTAGTCTCTGGTGCTAACATTCTCTCATTTACTACGACTCGAAGATATGTAATCATTTCAAACCATTTATCTTTCTGGAGTCATGGTATAACTGAAAGACATTGAATTTGAAATCAGAAAACCAAAGAAAAATCTCATTTCTGCCATTTTTTAGCAGGACAAACTAAGCACATTTCTTAACATTCCACCTCTCAAGCCTCATATTTCTCTTCTATAAAATAAAATCACCAGTACTATTCAAAAAACATGGATTGAGGCTGGGTATGATGGCTCATGCCTGTAATCCCAACATTTTGGGTGGTTAAAACCAGAGGATCACTTGAGGCCACGAGTTCTAGACCAGCCTGGGCAATATAGTAAGACACCGTCTCTAAAAAAAAAAATTGTTTTAATTAGTTGGATATGGTGGTGAGCATCTGTAACCCCAGCTACTTGGGAAGCTGAGGTGGGAAGATCTCTTGAACTCAGGAGTTCGAGGCTGCAGTAAGCTGTGATTGTGCCAGACACTCCAGGTTGGGCAACAGAACTAGACCCTTCCTCTAAAAATAGAAAATAAAAAATAAAGGATTGAGCAGTTACATATCCCAGTCTCTATGCTAATTAAGTTAGACCTTCAAGGTCTGCGCTACTGATATTTTAGGTCTGACACTTCTTTGCTGTGGGTCTGTTGTGTGCATTGTAGAACATTTAGCAGCATGTTTTGTGTTTACCCATTAGGTGCCAATAGTAATGCCCTCGTTGTGACCATCAAAATTTTTTCAGATATTGCCAAATATCTCCACTGGGTTAGGTTGTGCACGTTTATGTCATTATTTTCTGAAGTATGTGTTTGATTTTGTTATTTTGTTTCTCCAAATTAAATTTACTAAAGTTATGTAATTTTCATAATATTAACAGCAATTCTTTCGGGGGAGTTGTGAGGATATTTCTTGATATTTTTTAGTTCCTGTGACATCCCAGGGGTGATCATGCCTTTCTGGGTGCTTCGAGGATTACATGAGATGACAAATGTGAGAGTGGCTGGCACAGCCTGACCCAGGTCACTGTTTGCAGAATGTGGGTGTCTACTCATTCATGAAGCTCTGGGAAGGTGAGGTATTCTCTGAAGATCACAGGTAAAATATCATTTTTATAAAAACGTTTAATTTAGATTATATTATTATGAATTATTATATGCTAACAAATATTATTTTTGAATGGAAACATCAATAAAGCAAATTTCTTCTGTTATATTTTCTTTCTTTCTTTCCTTTTTTTTTTTTTTTTTTTGAGATAGAGTCTCGCTCTGTTGCACAGGCTGGAACGCAATGGTGTGATCTCAGCTCACTACAACCCCCCTCTCCTGGACTCAAGTGATTCTCATACCTCGGACTCCCAAGTAACTGTGACTACAGGCACGCACCATCACGCCTGGCTAATCTTTGTATTTTTAGTAGAGATGGGGTTTCATGATGTTAGCCAGGCTGGTCTTGAACTCCTGGCCTCAAGAGACCTGCCCACCTTGGCCTCCCAAAGTTCTGGAATTACAGACATGAGCCATGGTGCCTGGTGTGTTATATTTTCTTAATAGTTGTATCTCCCTATCTATTGTCACTGGTCTTCAGACTCATCTTCCCTCATGCATGGCTCACTGGAACTACTACACTTCCATTACTTTTGTCTCTCTCCCCACCCAACTATATGACTAATTTCTTGACACTGTGCCTTATATTCTTTCTACTGGAAACTCTGACCATTCCTATTCCCCATATTTATTCCATCAAAATGGGACCCATTTGCCAGTTGGTTGACCAAAGTCCTCTTCCAACAGCTTTCCTATCCACTTTTAATATCATGTTTCTCAACACTAACGGGCACCCTCTGTCACACCCTCATACTTGTTCCTTGAAGTCACTGTGCACATTCCTACGCCTGTTCCTTCACCCACACTCTTTCCCATGTCTGGGCTGCCCCTTCCTTTCTGTCTTCTGCCTATGGAGATCTAACAGCATCATTGAAGGTCCAATTCAAACCCCAACTTGTACTGATATCTGTAAGTTCCCTTGAAAAGCATTTACAAAAGATAATTAATGGTTAGAGAGAGGGATAGACAGATGGATAGTTACATGATAAAGCAACGTAGTAAAATGTTAAATCTAGAATCTAGGTAGCAACATATAGGTGTTCAATGGATAATTTTTTTGACTTTTTTCTGTTTCAAATTGTCATAATAAAATAAAAATAATTTAAAACTTAAAAATAAAATAAACACTCCAATTTCTTAACAAAGCTTTCCCATCCAACTCTGGTTATAGTCATTAAAATCCCAAGTTTATATATCAGGCAGACTTGAGTTCAAGGCTTAGCTTCCCCTCTTGCTAGTTGGGTGATTTGGGGCAAGTTGTATAATAACTCAGAACTTCATTTTCCTCATTT
This sequence comes from Plecturocebus donacophilus, assembly GCA_004027715.1. Taxonomy (NCBI): domain Eukaryota; kingdom Metazoa; phylum Chordata; class Mammalia; order Primates; family Pitheciidae; genus Plecturocebus; species Plecturocebus donacophilus. The sequence continues at coordinate 47,914 of PVKP010013097.1, read as the reverse complement.
ATAAAATGAACATGATAATAACACTTCATAGGTGTTTTGGAGGCTAAATGAGATTTGCACTTATAAAGTGCTTAGCTGGCAGGGTGCAGTGGCTCAAGCCTGTAAAGCCAGCACTTTGGCAAGCAGAGACAGGCGGATCACTTGAGCCCAAGAGTTTGAGATCAGCCTAGGCAACATGGTGAAAACCTGTCTCTATCAAAAAAAATGTAAAACTTAGCTGGGCCTAGTGGCACACGCTTGTAAACTCTCAACTACTTGGGAGGCTGAGGTGGGAGGATCGCTTGAGCCCAGAAGGTCAAGGTCTCATTGAGCCATGATCGTGACAACTACACTCCAGCCTGGGCAACACAGCAAGACCTTGTCTCAAAAAAAAAAAAAAAAAAGGATGAAATGCTTAAAGCTTAGCACAATAGCTGAAGCATAGTAAGTGCCCAATAAATGTTAGCAGAAAATACAAATATTCTTTCCTTGAATGCATAAAGTGTAAGCTATTTGATGGCAGTAACTCCCTCTGTCTCATTTACCACTCCCCCTGTGTCTACAGAGTAGAAACTTAATAAAGCTTTGCAGAATTAGTGAATGGTTATTGTATATCACCTTTGTTGTTAACGTCTGTTGCTCTTCCTCTGGGAGATTCATTCAGTTAGTATTTATGAAGCATCTCCTATGAAAAAAGCCAGCAGCCATGAGCAGAACCATTATGGCCCCACACCTAACCCAACACTTTATCCCTGAAATCAAGTTTCCCTAGCTGAGTGTTGCTGTACAGGTTGGGGGTCCTCTGACCATTTAGGGCTTCTTCTGAGAATATATTTGGGATAGAAATATATGTTTATGTGGAGAATGGACAAGGGAGAAGAGTTACTGGTGTTGTCTCCCAACCAGATGTGGAGTATGGAAACAAGGAGGTGATAAATTCCCCATGGTCTGACCCAGAGACTTTATGACCTACCCTTTTTGGATCCCATTGGATCAGTTGGATCTACTGGTTTTAATAATGTTGAACTTGGTTTTCCAGTTAATTTATTCAAAACCTTTTCAAATGATGGCTGAAACTTTTATCTCATTATTTTCTGAAGTATGTGTTCAGTTTTAGTATTCTGTTTCTCCAAATTAAATTTAAATACAATTATTTAATTTTCATAATATTAAGAGCCATTCTTCGAAGGGAAGGTCGTGAGAATATTTGTTGAAATCTTTTAGTTCCTATGATATAGCAGGCCCTGTGTATGTATTATTTCATTCAGTTCTCATAATACCTGTTTCCAGTTGAGAAAAAATGGCTCAGAGTGGTTAAGTGAATCGCCCAATATCAGTCAAGTAGTAAACAGTGCCTGTTTATGAAACCAGGTCTGTCTAACACTGGAGTAGATTTATTGTAAAAATAGCTGGGTTTTCTCTACCACTGCTGTTTTCATATCCTTTGCAATGTGACTTTGTAGCTCATTCCATAAAGAACAGGGCCTATCTCCATACTCCTTAGTCAGGCATCATCTTGTGATTGCTTTAACCAGTAGGGAAGAGAAATGATAGTGGGCCAATTCTGAGTCTAGACCTTAAGGGGTTATACCTCCCTCTGGCTCTCTCTCATGTCCTGCACTGCTGTGAGAACAAGCCTCGACTCTGGCTTGCTGGATGAGATGACATTGGGGGCCAACCTGAGTCACCCCAGTTGAGCCCAACCAAGATCAGCAACATTATCCCCACAGCAGGCTGTAGGTGCACAAATGAGCCCACTGAGACCAGCTCAGATCAGCAGAATCATCCAGCTAACCTACACACTCATGTGCAAACAAAAATGTTTATTGTCATAGCCACTGAGGTATGATGATTGTCATGCAGCATTATTTAATTAAGAGATAACTAATATAAATTCACACTAGCAAACTCCTTAAACTAATAAGCAACTTCAGCAAAGTCTCAGGTTACAAAATCAATGTGCAAAAATCACAAGCATGTCTTTACACCAACAATAGACAAGCAGAGAGCCAAATCATGAATGACCTCCCATTCACAATCGCCACAAAGAGAATAAAATACCTAGGAATACAGCTAACAAGGGATGTGAAGGACCTCTTCAAGAAGAACTACAAACCACTGCTCAAGGAAATAAGAGACAACCCAAACAAATGGAGAAACACTCCATCCTCATGGATAGGAAGAATCAATATTGTGAAAATGGCCATACTGCCCAAAGTAATTTATAGTTCAAAGCTATTCCCATCAAACTACCATTGACATTCTTCACAGAATTAGAAAAAGATATTTTGAATTTTATATGCAATCAAAGAAGATCCTATATAGCCAAGACAATCCTAAGCAAAAAGAACAAAGCTGGAGGCATCACACTACCTGACTTCAAACTATACTACAAGGCTGCAGTAACCAAAACAGCATGGTACTGGTACCACAGACACACAGACCAATGGAGCTGAACAGAGACCTCAGAAATAATGCCAAGCATCTACAATCATTTGATCTTCGAGAAACCTGACAAAAACAAGCAATGAGGAAAGGATCTTCCTATTCATAAATGGTGCTGAGAAAATTGGCTAGCCATATGCAGAAAACTGAAACTGTACCCCTTCCTTATACCTTGTACAAAACATTAGCCAAAGATGGATTAAAAACTTATATGTAAAACCCAAAACCATTAAAAACTCTAGAAGAAAACCTAGCCAATACTATTCAGGACATAGGCACGGGCAAAGACTTTATGACAAAAATGCAAAAGTGGCCGGGCACAGTGGCTCATGCCCATAATCTCAGCACTTTGGGAGGCCAAGGATGGCAGATCACTTGAGGTCAGGAGTGTGAGACCAGCCTGGCCAACATGGTGAAACCCTGTCTCTATGAAATATACAAAAATTATTTGTAGTGCAAAAATACAAAATACATATAAATACAAAAATTATTTGTAGCAGTAGCCCCAGCTACTTAGGAGGCTGAAGCAGGAGAATCACTTGAACCCAGGAGGCAGAGGCTGCAAAGAGCTGAGATCGCACCACTGCACTACAGCCTGGGTGAGAGAGTAAGACTTCATCTCAAAAAAAAAAAACAAAAAGCCAAAAGCAATAATAACAAGCCAAAACTGACAAATGGGATCTAATTAAACTAAATAGCTTCTGCACAGCAAAAGAAATATCATCAGAGTGAACAGGCAGCCTACAGAATGGGAGAAAACTTTTGCAATCTTCCCATCTGACAAAGGTCTAGTATCCAGAATCTACGAAGAACTTAAATTTACAACAACAACAACAAAATTAAAAAGCAGGCAAAGGATAGGAACAGACACTTCTCAAAAGAAGACATTTATGCGGCCACAAACATATGAAAAAAAGCTCAACATCACTGATATCAGAGAAGTGCGAATCAAAACCACGATGAGATACCATCTCACACCAGTCAGAACGGTGATTATTAAAAAGTCAGGAAACAATAGATGCTGGCAAGGCTGTAGAGAAACAGGAACACTTTCACACTGTTGGTGGGAATGTAAATTAGTTCAACCATTGTGGAAGACAGTATGACGATTCCTCAAGGATCTGGAACCAGAAATATCATTTGACCTAGCAATCCCATTACTGGGTATATACCCAAAGGAATATAAATCATCCTACTATAAAGACACATACACATGGATGTTTACTGCAGCACTATTTTACAATATCCAAGACATGGAACCAACCCAAATGCCCATCAATGATAAACTGGATAAAGAAAATGTGGAACATATATACCATGGAATACTATGAAGCCATAAAAAGGAATGAGATCATGTTTTTTGCAGGGACACGGATGAAGCTGGAAGCCATCATCTTCAGCAACCTAACACATGAACACCAAACACCATCATATGTTCTCCCTCATAAGTGGAAGTTGAACAATGAGAATACATGGATACAAAGAGGGGAACAACACACACCAGAGCCTGTTGTGGGGTCAGGGGTGAGAGGAGGGAACTTAGAGGACCGGTCAATAGGTGCAGCAAACCGTCGTGGCACATGTATACCCATGTAACAAACCTATACATTCTGTACATGTATTCCAGGGATTTTTTAGAAGAAAGAATTTTTTTTGAAAAAACCACACTGCCTACAGATCTTGAATATACCTTATAAGACAATAGGGAAAAAAAGTTTTTGCAAACACATTATCAGAAGTCTTTTATTGTAGAGCTTGTTTGTTTTTTGTTTTTGAAACAGAGTCTTGTTCTGTCACCCAGTCTGGAGTACAGTGACATGATCTTGGCTCACTGCAATCTCTGCCTCCCAGGTTCAAGTGATTCTCCTGCCTCAGCCTCCTGAGTAGCTGGGACTACAGGTGCATGACACCACAACTGGCTAATTTTGTATTTTTAGTAGAAATGAAGTTTCACCATGTTGGCCAGGCTGATCTGAAACCCCTAACCTTGTGGTCCACCCACCCTGCCCTCCCAAAGTGCTGGGAACACAGGCGTGAGCCACCTCGCCCATCCTGTGGTTTTTATCATACTATTATAATCTTTTCAATTACTCTGGGGGGAAAAAAACCATTTCATTAGCAATATATTAGAAAATAAATTATTTGTGTTTAATGAGCCAATTTAATGAATGACTAAATTGCAAAGTGAACTACAATGCATGGTTCTCTTTCATCTCTATACTAGCTAAATCTAATACAAATAAATCAACCACAATTCCTGAGCATCTAGTCTGTATAGGACTTGTGCATAATGCAATGATGTTTTAAGACATGGTGCCTAGCTTCACAGAATTTACAATCTAATTCTGTGTATAAGTAGCCATGTAAATGATAAAGATTTCAAAAACACCTTTACTATAACCTTATAATAAGAAAAGGTATGTAATCACTTTGTTTGAAAAGAAAAAGGTACATTATTATTTTGATAAAGGAAGTCAACCCTTGCTAGAAAAATTCAGAGAAGAGGAGCAGGCCGGGTAAGGTGGCTCGCGCCTGTAATCCCAGCACTTTGGGAGGCTGAGGCAGGTGGATCATGAGGTCAGGAGTTCAAGACCAGCGTGGCAAAACCCCGTCTCTGCAGAAAAATTAGCCAAAAAAAAAAAACAGAAAAATTAGCTGGGCATGGTGGCACGTGCCTATAACCCCAGCTACTAGGGAGGCTGAGGCAGAAGAATCACCTGAATCTGGGAGGTGGAGGTTGCCATGAGCTGAGATGGTGCCACTGCACTTCAGCCTGGACAACAGAGCAAGACTCTATCTAAAAAATTAAAAAATAAATAAATAAAAGGTGGAATGCTTGAGAAAGAAGCTGGCAAGGTGAAGCCTGACTTTATAGGTGGGGCTGGAACGCCTTCTTGGAGAATTTTAAAAAGCAGGAAGGAAAGCAGTCTGGTTATATTAAACTGCAGGTACTAATACTTGCAGTGGAAAAGTGCAAGGTGTATTTGTCAGTGGGTAAATAAGTCATTTTGATGAGAACGGAGAAAATCAATTGGACAAAGTGACTGATTAGATATGGAGTGAAAGAGACATGAGAAGTCTGTGTGTCTCCAGTCAGGAGGATGGTGATCATTAACAGAGAGAGAAAAGGTAGCAGCATGTGAACTGTTCAATACTGAACACGTGGATCTTGAGGTAGAAGTACCCAGCAAACAGTTGAAAATTCAGGTCAGGAACCGAGGGGAAAAGTAAAGGTTAGAGGTATGCTTTGAAAATTTTCTGTGCAAAAGAGGTGGGATGAAGCCCAAGCAGCAAGTCTAGGCCTAGACCTTGGGGAATGCCTGGAATGTTTAGTAGGAGAGATTAAAAAATGCACTAGCAGCCGGGCGCAGTGGCTCACGCCTGTAATCCCAGCACTTTGGGAGGCTGAAGTGGGCAGATCACTGGAGGTCAGGAGTTCGAGACCAGCCTGGCCAACATGGTGAAACCCCGTCTCTACTAAAAATACAAAAATTAGCCACACATGGTGACAGATGCCTGTAATCCCAGCTACTCAGAAGGCTGAGGTAGGAGAATCGCTTGAACCCGGAGGTGGAGGTTGCAGTGAGTCAAGATTGCGCCCCTACACTCCAGCCTGGGTGACAAAGCAAGACTCTGTCTCAAAAAGAAGAAGAAAGGAAGAAGAAAGAAAGAAGAAAGAAGAAGAAAGAGGAAAGGAAAGGGGAAAAAGGAAAGATGGAAGAAAGAAAGAAAGACTCACTAACTGCTAAGCAGTATGTAGCAAGTGTCACATGAATTGCATAAGTGTGAAATGCAATTTAGAGAGTGGAGAGGGAGGTATAACAGCAGAGGGGAAACACTGTCTTTCAAGAGAAGAATCAGTGATAATGAGCAGGACCTGCTCGCAGCAGGACCAGGCAGGTTTTGCAAATCATTGAATGTGGTGGTTGGTTGGGCTGGGCTGTCACCTGCTAACAACAGAAACACCGTGGAGACTGGTTAAACTTATTTGGAAAAAAGGCATAGCCAGCTTTGTTTGGGGCTGATTTACCCTTTCTGACTCTCGGTGTTGATCTTCTCAATGAATTAATTTGCAAGTTTCTGCTTCACCTTTATTTATTTTGATAAATTCAGAAAGTGCAAATTGAAAGAATATTTGGTCAGGATAAAGCCAATACAAATAAGGCATCCAGATAAAGGAACAATGGCTAAATCCAGTTTCAGTTTCTTTGCAGTAAGTGTACCTCTCAAGTGATACACCAGTTATATGTACAGTGCCCTACTGTGCTGCTTCCAACAGAGACACATTTACACACTCATTAATTAGTTCTTGTGGTTATAGATGATTCTATAGTAAGATTATTAAGAAAGTAAAATTCATCCTAACAAGAGGAAGAACCACTCAGTTTCTAGCCATATAAATAATAGACATCAGTTTTTTTTCTTATTTCAGTAGTGTGTGAAGAATGGGGAAGCATAAAGTGAAAAGAAAAGGCTACCTTAGTGGTTTTTGTTTTTTTTAAGTTTATAAAAAGAAGCCATATTCTGTCAGCTAACTGCTTGCCAATTGCTTTAGGGTGTTTCCACCTAATTCTAAGGTTAGCTGAAAGCAGTGTGTCTATAGTTCTTTAGTCACCAGACTCACCTTTATTAACCATTCTGGTCTTATCTGCCCCCACATACTCTGCTCCAGACATTATATTCAGCAGCCAGCATTGTAACAAGCTTTCCAAGTGGCTCAGCATTCTAAAATTTGAGAACCATGACCTAAAAACTCTAGGAAGACCCAAGGTAGCCAGAAGAGAGTAAGATGCCCCAGTAGTCAGGATCCAGTCTTCCCTCTTTGCTTTCTCCCTCTTTAAGTAGAGAACTCTACTTTATGGTTTTATTATATTAGACTTTCATCCATTCCATTCATCAAGCCAAAAATCTAGGAGTCATCACTTACCTCCCACATCAATCCATCAACAAGTCCTTTAAATTATCTCATCAAAATCCGCCCTTTTTTTCCGTCTGCACTTCGACAACACCCCGATTCATCTTGCCATCTCCTGTTCCCCACTCCTGCAAGTCTCCTAACTGATCTCCTTCCCTCTGCTCTTAACCTCTTCCCACCTATTCTCCATAAAACACCAAGAATGTTTCTCTCAAAACTTAAATTAACACAGTGGCTCACACCTGTAATCCCAGCACTTTGGGAGGCCGAGGAGGGCGGATCATTCAAGGTCAGGAGTTCACCAGCGTGGCCAACGTGGTGAAATCCGTCTCTACTAAAAATACAAAATTAACCAGGTGTGGTGACACGTGCCTATAATCCCAGATACTCGGGAGGCTGAGGCAGGAGAAATCACTTGAACCCGGGAGGTGGAGGTTGCCAGCCTGGGCAATAGAGCAAGACTCCATCTCAAAACAAACAAACAACAACAACAAATTAAATTAGACCATATTGCTTGCAGCTTAAAACTTTTCAATAATTCCCAGAGCACTAAAACAAAACCTAAACTCCTCTGACCATGGCCCATAATGTGTCATGACCCTTCCCCAGCCTTTCTCTACATCACCTCGTGCCACACTCTCCATACCTCCCTATACTTGGCTATGTTGGCTTTTCTCTGCACACCAAGCCAGGGATGCAGAAGGCTTTGCGCTTGCCTTTCTTCTTGCCTAGAAAGCTCTTCACTATTTTTGCAAAGTTCTCAGCTTAAATGTCACTCCCCCGGGGGTCTTCCAAGGCTATTCTATTTAAACTCAGTCTCCCTCTACCCTTTATTCCCTATTTTAGTCCTTTTTGTTTCCTTTATAATGTTAATTGCAACTTGCATTTTTTTTGTTGTTGCTGTTTCCATTGATTTTGTTAACTAAAAGCTTAGTGAAACCAAGAAGGTCTCTATCATGTTTACCATTATATCTCCAGCACCTAATGAGGTACCTGGTATATATTAGGAACTCAATTATTGGAGGAATGAATAAAAGGATCCAGAGTTTTCAAGGTGTGGAAGTCCATGATGTAAACAAGTTAGAAAGGCCCATTTTGGATGGAGAGAAGGTGTGTATTCTGGAATTAAACTCTGTTCTAAAGTTATATTGGTGACCAGTGATCAAAAATCCCCAAGTTCAGTTGGGCATGGTGACTCACACCTGTAATCCTAACAGTTTGGGAGGCCAAGCCGGGTGGATCACTTGAGATCAGGAGTTCAACATGGCAAAACCCCCTCTCTACTAAAAATACAAAAAATTAGGTAGGCATGGGAGTGCATGCTTGTCATCCCAACTACTTGGGACACTGAGGCATGGGAATTGCTTGAACTTGGGAGACGGAGGTTGCAGCGAGCCAGTCACACCACTGTGCTCTAACCTGGGCAACAGAGTAAGACCCTGTCTCAAAATAAATAAATAAAAATTCCCAGGTTCATTGCTCTTCCAACCCAGTGCAGATGGTTGTTGTTGGAAAACTTCTATAAAGCTGATACGGCTTGGCTCTGTGTCCACACCCAAATCTCATCTTGAATTGTACTCCCATAATTCCCATGTGTTGTGGGAGGACCCAGTGGAAGATCATTTGAATCATGGGAGTGGTTTCCCCCATACTGTTCTCATGGTAGTGAATAAGTCTCATGAGATCTGATGATTTTTATCAGGGGTTTCCACTTTTGCATCTTCCTCATTTTCTCTTGCCGCCACCATGTAAGGAGTGCCTTTTGCCTTCCACCATGATTCTGAGGCCTCCCCAGCCGTGTAGAACTGTAAGTTCAATTAAACTTCTTTTTCTTCCCAGTCTCAGGTATATCTTAATCAGCAGCATGAGAACAAACTAATACAAAAGCTAAAAGGCTGTTTTGCCCTTTTGAAGAGAGAGATTTATTAAAGTTCATCTGGAAGTATAAAGATATCACAAGAAATGCAAAACAGAGTTTGAGCTCTTTGGGGAAGAACACCAGTTGATTATAAAGCATGTGTTATTAATACTTATTATGGTTATATTAAAACTTAAATGAATCCTATACAATCTCATTTGAAAATTATAGGCTTCTGGCCAAGAACATTATGACAATCTATTTTGGAGTTAGGCATCATCTGGAGAGGATCTAGGGTGGTAGCACTGAATTAGATTTGGCTGCTTGCTGAATATGGCACAACAGCGCATTGGATTTCTCCATGAATTGAGGTGGACGTGTGAGAGGGGGAATTGTGTGGTACTAGGAGGGATGTGTGAGTACGTGTGGATGATAAGAATTAGCTCTAAAATCCCTTCCAATTGCTTCTGGCTCTTCAATTCCAGTTAAGCCAATTCAACTCAACTAAACAAACAGTTATTGAGAGCCTTTTGAGTGCCAGGAAGTAAACTGGGAGTCTGATAATGAACAAGATGGATAATAAACCCTGCCCTAACACAATCTGAAGGCGGTAAGTGAGATGTGAGCCAAGACTTAGCAAAACCAGATGGTGATATCCACACTTGGCTTTCCTCTCGGAATGTCAGTTTTACATGGGAATTAGCCACATGTAATGAACAATCAAAGAAATCGTACTTTCTTAAATGCTACCAATATTTTTTATTCCCAAATTTCAAGCAATGACCATTGAAATGCATCGGACCCAGAATTTGAAGCCCCAACTGAATTCTCTTGAATGCACCTCTGCCCCTTCATTTGCCTGAGCTCCTTCCCCATACCAGCATGCCTATTATGTTTCCTATGTGATATTGAACCATTTTTCCTAATTTAAGGGTAAAATCCATATGCATATCTTTTATAGATTTAAGAATAATGGAATGCCTGACTTGCCCAGAATTTCTTGTGACGTTACCCTGCAGCTGTTTTCCAGTAGGCTTTTGTGTCTGTAGTTACTTACTCACCTTTGATGGCACCATCTTGTAATCCATCACAGTCAGAGTGGTACATTTTTTGTCTTCTCATTAGCCCCTCTGTGACAATCAACATTTTCCGCATTAGGTACTACACTCATTGTTCATATAAATCACAGGCTATTAAATCATCTCAGCACAAATATTGCCAAGTAGCATGACTCATTTCAATTGTAAATTATTTAAAGTTGACAGTAGTTGTCTCAATAGTTCAAGGCATTTTCTCCACATTTTGTAGCTACTTGATGACTCAATGAAAAGAATACAGATTTTGTGGCAATATTAGACAAGTTAACTGCTCTGAGTCATTACCTCATCTGTAAAATTAGGGGATTGCGTTAGGGTAGGGGGTAAACTGCTAGGCAATGGAACAAGTTGAATTCTCAGATGAGCTTGGATTGGCCCTTACAGCACTTTAAAAATTCTCAAACATTCGTGACCTTTTAAAATTGGGAGATTTCCCCAAAACCCCAGATTTCTGGCTTCTCTTGAAAAATCAACACCTGACTTCCCTGGAAAAATCTGGCCTCAGAAAGTGCCTGCCTCAGTTGCACATTCTTTTCACATTCACAAATGACAAATGAAGTAGGCATTACTAACCCACCTCATTTCCCTTCTGATAGCACCTGAAGATGGCTATGACTCAGGCCCTGCTCCTGGTGAAATCTAGCAGAAGATTTAAAGGAACCAGATCTAGAGAAGGAAGCTCTTTTAATGGCCAAGAAAACCCTTTGAGGAAACAGGACAGGAGACCTCATCGACATCATCACTTTGGTTGTTGCTCATGTTATCATCATGTGCTGTTTAATATTTATCACAATTTGGGTTGAAAGTTTGTTTTAAAAAATATTTGAGGGTGTGGGAAGATGGAAGACAAAGTGGTTTTCCTTGTCCCCTCTGAATCCACCTCTCCCAGAGCTGTTCTTTCTGTTTGGTGACTTTGAGATGACATATGTACGAGTGTGTGGTGGGGAAATGGTCTTACTTCTGGTTGTTAGAGAGAAAAAGAGAAGAAAATTGGAGCCTGAGCTGATGAGAAAGGAGCAGCCTTTACATTGGATACCTGCTCTTTGCTTAACAGCAGGCCCCAGCTGGCCCACTTTCTCTATTTATGTTATCTATATGGTCCCTCTAGCCATCTGAATTTCCAATAGATAATGTCTAAGTCTCCTTTCATCTTCACAAACCTAAACATTTCTAAGATAATATTCCAAGAATGCTGAGGCTCCACAGGCAGGTATGTTCCTTCTCCTGTCCTGACAGAATATCTACAAGTAGAAACACTGGTTGTCCATACCTGACCCCTGTCTATCTTCCTAACTTAAATTTCTAGCACTCAGATAAACCCCTAGCAGCTAGAAGGCATTCAATAAATATTTGTATAATAAAGTTTTCAGGATTAGCAATTACCTTTGGAAAGGGTCCATCATGATTAACAAAGCAAATTAGTATTTTAGAGGACACAGATAATCACCTGAATTGCAATCTTTTTTTTTTTTCCAGGATACTGGATCTTGCTACATTACTGAGGCTGTACTCAAACTCTTGGGCTACCAAGCAATTCTCCTGCCTCACCTGTTGAATAGCAGGGAATACAGGCACGCACCACAGTGTATTGCACAGTGCCCTACAATATAATTTTGTCTTATGTTATCCAATAGATAGAGATAATGAGTTTAAATTGCTTTGGTTTAAATGTTTTGTTGTTTAAACTTTCTATTAACACGTGCTGGGTACAATTACAGTTAGGCTTTTGGGTTTCATGTTTATTTCTACAGAAAGGACATGTATAATATATGATATATATATATACACATATGCATGTATGACTCAATGAAAAGAATACGGACTTTGTGGCAATATTGGACAAGTTATTAACTGCTCTGAGTCATTACTTCATCTGTAAAATTATGGGATTGCATTAGATTAGGGGGTAAACTGCTCAGCAATGGGACAAATTTAATTATCGGATGATCTTGGATTGTCCCTATATATAGAATATATATTATATATATGTTCCATGCAGTAGTGAAAAAGAAAGAGTAAGACTGAGCCTGCTTTCCTAAGACTACTTTTAAATAATGCACTTGCAGAAAATCGTTTCTAAATGGAGCCAGGGTGAAGATAGGTGGGAGAACACTACCCCCTTGTGTTTACGATTGGAACTTACATTACCTCTATGTGCTGATGACCTGTGACGCGGTCGCTGCTTACAATGCACCAGGCACTCCTGGTATGGGCTAGAGAGGCAAAGTTGAGCAAAACACGTGGGGTTCCTGCGATCTTGGGAGATAAAACAACCACCAATTAAACTGTCAATTAAACACAGAATTTTCAAGCTGCGGTAAATTGGAGGAAAGAATGTAGTGCTTTGAAAATTATTCAGCTTCATCTCTGGCTTCCCAAGATGGTTAGCATCACATAGATCAATTTATTGAGAGCTTTCTACCCACGCACTGTGCTAAGCATTTTTTATGCTTCCTCGCTTTCAGTTCATGCTCTTAAAAGCTATCGGTGGGCACGGTATTGATAAATAATTTTCAGACAATCACACAGCTAGTAGGTGAGGGAACTGTGTGACTCAGCCACTCCTAACTACTTTACCAACTGAAACAAAAGGGGGAGAAGAAAGCGACTGCAATACTATTATATGTATTATATCTATATCTCTCTGTCTCTCTGCCTGTCTGTTTAGGTCATCCCCGGTTCCTGGCTTGTGACTCCCATAGCCCTTGTAATGCTTTAGGCTTCAGAAGCAGGCCTTAGAAAACAATTTCTTTTTTTCTCTCTTACCATTTCTTGCCCTCCTTTCACCTGCTCCTTTCTCTACCCAAGGCAGGAACTTTTTCCTGGTTTCTGGGGCTGGTTTCTGACCTACCTTGTCTGATCATAGGTCACAAGACCTCCATTTCAGAAGGGTTTCTGCCCCATACCATGAAGGAAGGCATGGTGCAAAGAGAGACCAAGAAGAATCTGAACAGACAGGCCCTGCTGGGTTACCCCACTGAGTCTGTTAGTATTAGATCATACTCTTTGTCGGATCACATTTTAACAGGTTGTTCATTTTCAGTCATGCCTGTCCAATGAGGTCTCCATAAAGGCCTGGGGAACCGGGTTTGGAGAGTTTCCAGGGAGTGGAACACATAGAAGTTCCTGATTGGTGGTTCATCAAGGCTGCATCTATTTTCCCATACTTTGCCTTATGCATCTCTTCATCTGTATCCTTCATATCTTTTATACTAAACCTGCAAATGTAAGTAAGTCTTTCCCTGAGTTTTGTGAGCCACTCTAGCAAATTAACTTAACTCAAAGACGGAGTCATAGAAACCCCACTAGAAGCTGGTTGGTCAGAAGTTCTAAAGGCTGGGACTTTCAACTGCTGGGAGGAGGGGATGGTCTTGGGGACTGAGCCCTCAACCTGTGGGATCTGATGTTATCCCCATGTGGATACTGTCAGAATTGAATTGGAAGATACCCAGCTGATGTCCACTGCAAAACTGATTGCTTCTTGGTGTGTGGGAAGAAACCCACACACATTTGGTCACAGATGTCTTCTGTGTTGCTTGTTGTTGAGAGAGTAGAAAAAAAACTTGAGTTTTTCCAAAAATAACAGCCTACAATACTATAGTAATGTTTCTTAAATATGGAGAATGTGTGAATAAAATATAAAGAATTTCTTTTAGATTTCACTATCATCACCTCCTAGGGTCAACTTAAATTATTTTAATCATAAAGCTTGCTGCTTATGCATGTATTAAAAGATTAGGTGTGAACTCTGAATGTTTTTAGCTCTTACCACAAAAAAAAGGTAGAAGTTAAATATGAATAGAACTATCATTCAACAAAATGTTCCGTAATACCTTCAAACTAACAGCAATGATGTGATATACTCATTTAAAAATAACTCTATATGAGTTGCCTACTATATGTTAGGCCCTGTTCCCATCAAGGGGATGCAATGGCAGAGACAGACAACAGGTAAGTAAGGAGTGAAATATACCATGTGTCTGTTGGAGATAAGTGCTATGGGAAAACACAGCAGGGACTGGGAGAGGGACAAGGCAGTGTGATTAAGAGTGTGGTCTAGGGCCAGGCACAGTGGCTCACGACTATAATCCCAGCACTTTAGGAGGCTAAGGCAGGCAGATTACCTGAGGCCAGGAGTTTGAGACCAGCCTGGCCAACATGGTGAAGCCCCATCTCTACTAAAAATACAAAAATTAGCTGGGTGTGGTGGCTTATGCCTATAGTCCCAGCTACTTGGGAGGCTGAGGCAGGAGAATCACTTGAACTCGGGAGGCAGAGGTTGCAGTGAGCCAAGATCACACCACTGCACTCCAGCCTGGTGACAGAGCAAGACTCCATCTCAAAAAAAAAAAAAAAAGTGTGGTCCAGGACCAGGCCCGCAGTGGCTCACGCCTGTAATCCCATCACTTTAGAAGGCAAGCAGATCACTTAAGGTCAGGAGTTCAAAACCAGTCTGGCCAACATGGTGAAACCTCATCTCTACAAAAAATCCAAAAATTAGCTGGGCATGGTGGCAGGTGCCTGTACTCCCAGCTACTCGGGACACTGAGCAGGAGAATCACTTGAACTCTGGAGGCAGAGGTTGCACTGAGCTGAGATTGTGCCATGCTACTGCACTCTAGCACTCTAGCCTGGGTGACAGAGGGAGACTCCCCTCAAAAAAAAAAAAAAAAGTGTGGTCCTGGAGGTGGCATTCACACAGCAACCTGAAGGAGATAAAGGAGCGTGGCTGTGGCCATCTGCAGGGAGAGCACAGTAAGGGAGACCAGGGCAAAATGAAGGCACCCTGAGTTTGGAGTATACTTGAGGAAACACAAGGAGGCTGATGCAACCAGGGCAGAAGTCCAAATTCTACTCAAAAAATGAAGTAGAATTAGAGCAAGGGCAAAAGCTAACCTAGGTAATGGTGTTTGCTGAGACTATCTCTTGGGATTATCTCCTACAGCTGCCCAAGGCAATGTTACTTCCTATGATATGGCTCTGTTGTCTGGAAGACACCCAGGGTCCTTGGTCTCCTGTGGAGAAAATTAGCAACATGGACACACATGGAGTGGATTAAGGGGCAGAACGTTTAATAGGCAAGAAAGAAGAGACTAGCTCCCCTTACAGAGGGAGGAGGGTGCATGCAGGGAAAGCAGTGGTTTATGCTGGGAGGCTGGAGGAGGTGGCGTCTAATGATTTGACCAGGTGTGTCATTCAGGTAGCCCATCAAAAAACTGGCCCTCCCACCATAGCCTTTTATTACGCAAATGTGTCTACCTGGCTGGTCGCCATGACACCTGTATATGTGGCAACAAAGAAAAAGTAGCAGGAACCACCATATTGGGTGGACCTGGCTCTTAGCCATCTGTATTTGCATATCAATACTTGTAGGTCTAGTTTTTCAGGAGGCTTTTTGTTAAAAGAAATGTTTTGGGGGCTGCTTTTTTATTAAATGAAAAAGACTTACTGAGGACTCTTACCCTCTCTAGCTGCCTAAAATAGTTTCTTAATAACTCCTGTAATGCCTACATACAGAACCTTTTACAGTTCTCCAAGGAGATTGTGTTCTTTCACCCCTCCATGCCATCTCTGTCTACCTAGGCGGACTCCTGTTATACTTCAAGTCAAGCTTAATTATGGCCTTCTCCAGAAAACTGCCCCCATCCTGATTACACAAGCATGCCCTCGTAGCACCTTGACATCCTATGCACAACCTATCCTAGTGTCCATTGCACTGCATTCTAGCTGGTGCTTTACTTCTCTACCTTGCCCACCGAACAGCAAGCCTCTTGAGGACAAGAAAGTTTTTTCTTTCTATCTCAGTATCCATAGTACTCAAACACTTGTATAGACACAAAAGATAATTAAGAAATATTTATTGAGTGAATAAATTGCATTGGCAATCACTCTTAATAATGCCAAGTCAGATTTTAGTACCCCTTAGCATCCTTGCACATGACACCTGCTAGCAATCCTGAAGGGTCACTAGATGCCAGGCACTGAACTGCATTAGGCTGTCATTGGTTATTATCCATTATCTTCCAACAAGCCTACAAATTAGATGTTATTATTCCCATCTTTAAATGTAAGAAAAATAAAACTGGACAGGTTAAGTAGCAATATGTCACCACCTAGACGCAGGATTTTAACTTAGATCCCTCTAAACCCCAAACTACTTCAAGCTGTAAGTCAGAAAAATGTACATTAGGAACAGCTTATGGTACACTTCAAAAAATTCTTTGATAAAATCTGTCAGAGATTTAGAGAAAAACTTTTCACACTGTAGTTACATTGCTTGACTTCATTGTGGATTTTCAAGGAAGAATGATTGAAGGATACCTTAATTGTTCAGCCACAGTGAAGAGTTTGGCATAATTTGAAGCAAAGGAATACATATGGGAAGCATCTAGAACTGAGTGAAATGATGGCGAAGAAGACCATGGACCTATACAAATGTTACTAATCGGGAAAACATTTATAAACCACTGTAGGGCTTCTCTGTTGTTGAATGTTAGCCCATTTTTTAATACATGACATAGAACAATATTTACACATATGTACACTGAAAATAGATCCAAAGAATATAAAACAAAATGTTTTGGTTATTTCTGAGTTATAATTTTTTTTTTCTGTGCTTGTCCTCATTTACTAAAGTCTCCATAATTAAAAAAAAAAAAAAAATCCATGATGAGCTGGGAGTCATGGTGCACACCTGTAGTCCCAGCTACTCAAGAGGCCGAGGTGAGATGATTGCTTGGCCCCAAGAATTTGAGGCCAGCCTAGGCAATATAGTGAGACCCCATCTTTAAAAACAAAGAAATTACAAAAATAAAAAATTGTGATAAAACTTATAATAAGAAAATGAACCTAGTTAAAAGAGAAGCTGAAGATCTGAACAGACACCTCACCAAAAATGATATACAGATAGCAAATAAGCCATTGAAAAGATACTCAATATCATATGTAACTAAGGAATTGCATATTAAAACAATGAGATACCACTACACATCTATGAGAATAGCTAAAATCCAAAACTCTAACAGCACCAAATACTGACAGATGTGAAGTAACAGCTCTCATTCATTGAAAAGTGCAAAATGGTACAGCCACTCTGGAGGATAGTTTGGCAGTTTCTTACAAAACTAAACATACTCTTACCATATAATCCAGCAATTACACTCCCCGGTATTTACTCAAATTAATTGAAAATATATGTCCACACAAAAACCTGCACATGGATGTTTATAGCGGCTTTATTCATAATTGCCCAAACCTGGAAGCAACCAAGATGTAACTGGATAAATTGTAGTACCTCAAGACAATGAAATATTGTTCAACACTAAGAATAAATAAATAGTCAAGTCATGAAAAGACATGGAGGGAACTCGATGCACATTACTAAGCAAAAGAAGTCAACTGGAAAAGACTACATACTATGTGATTCCAACTACATGATGTTTTGGAAAAGCTGAAACTACAGAGAGAGGAAAAAGATTAGTGATTGGTTGCCAGGGCTTAAGGGGAGGGAGGGATAAACAGGTGAAGCACAGGGCATTTTTAGGGCAAGGAAACCGTTCTGTATGATGCTGTAATGACAGATACACGTCACTGTATATTTGTCCAAACCTGTAAAATGTACAACACCAAGAGGAAACCCCAATGTGAACTATGGACTTCGGGTGATAATGGTGTGTCAATATAGGCTCATCAGTTGCAACAAATGTACTACTCTAGTGGGGAATGCTGATGGTGGGGGAGTCTCTTGGGGGAAGGAATATACAGGACTCTCTGTACTTTGCACTTAATTTTACTGTAGACCTAAAATGCTCTTTAAAAACTGTATGTTAATTGTTTTTTAAGACCATGATGAAGAAGTCTGGTAGTTAAAATCTTGTGGAATGCAATCCAAGAGTTCCTATGCTTGCTGTTTTCCTTACCATTTTGGGAACAGAAATATTCATGATAATAATGTGCAGGTGACAGCAACTTTAAGAGATGCAGGAGAGTATTCTTCAGGATTTCAGTATTTGGAAAGGACAAATAAGTAATCATCTCAGAGAAAAAGGTTTAGAAAACTACCTCATCTGACTTCGGACTTCAGCGTAAACTATGAATCTTAACAAATCAGTTGGCTAGGCTGGATGGAGAGCAAAGATCTATAGACATTTCCATTTTTCTGCAAACCAAAAAGTATCTGAGACAGGTCTCAATCAACTTAGAAAGTTTATTTTGCCAAGGTTAAGGACACGTGCACTGGAAGCAGAGTTTGTGCCTTTCTTCAAAGATGATTTTGAGGGCTTCAATATTTAAAGGAGAAAGGATGGATATTGGGGAAAGAGGAAGAAATTTTTTAAAAGGTATGGGTAGGTAAAAGACAAATGGTTTCATTATTTTGAGTCTTTGATCAGCCTTTCACCAAATACACAATTTACATGTGAAAGAAGTGTAGAGGAATAGTCACTAATGCCTTTGTCTAGCTCAGTGAAACTGCATTTTTATGCCAGAGAAAGCAACCAGATATGCATTTGTCATTTGCCTCAGGTGAGCAGAAGGATGACTTAAGGTTCTAACCCTTGTGAAGATAGCCTTTGTGTTCTAGCTTCACACCTGGGAAGATAAGCTATCAATTTACATTGTCAGGGTGAAATTCAACAAAATCATTTTAGGATAAAGATCTTGGGGCTCACAAGGAGTTTCCTAGTGAGCCAGTTGTGAGGGAGGTGTGTAGCTTTTTGAAAATCTTTGAAGCTATCTTATTTAGGAATAAAATGGGAGGCAGGTTTGTCTGACACAGTTACCAGCTTGACTTTTCCCTTTGGCTAAGTGATTTTGGAGTTCCAAGATTTATTTTCAATTTATCAGTTCATAAGATCACCAAAAATGTTCTATTTAACATCAGAATGAAGATAGAGAATAAAAGCACAGAGTTACAAGAAAGAATTCCACACATCCTTAAATTTGGTTGGTTCTCAAAAGCATTTAACTACTCACGATTCTCTACAAGACCATATGATCATAGTAGTCCTATGAGAAAGCTTTGAGCAGAGAACAGTCTTTCCTTAAGGCCTTAGCCCCCAAATCTTATGCCGGAAGACCATCGAAGGGTTGGAATGTGTGATTTTGCCTTGTCTGTTACTGAGAACTTGTCTATCTGGGTAATATTAATCATACTTAACATTTTATGGAATATGTACATTTGCCATATATTGTTCTATTTATTTTCCTTGAAGTCACTATTTAATTTGCATAATGACCCAGTGAGGTGAACATTAACATTGTCTCATTTCACAAGTGAGGAATCAAGGTCCAGAGAGATTATTGTGTTACTAGGTATCAGTTTGTAAGCCAGAAGACAGTTTGACCACTGCGTCATGCTGTCTTTTAATAACAGCTAGCTCCAGGGCCTCCAAAAATCGTTCCACAGGTTGTTCATTGAGCAAGGCTGCCACCCAAGAGGGTGTGTGGGATCACATATCTAGTCCTTACTCAGCTTGCCAAACTGCCAGCCTACAGGGCTGCATCTGCCTGGTCTTTACCAACCAATCAGCCCAAAAGTGCTGCAAGCCAGGTGCCGAATTGACAGCTTCGTGTGTATTATATCATTTAATTTAGGTGTCCCTGCATCTCCACCATCTTGCTTTCAAGGTCCCAGTACTTCCTACACAATGCAAAGAACTCTGTATTGCTTACATTTTGAGAAACTTGCATAATTTGAATTATTTGTAAACCTCACTATGAATACCACTCCTTTGCTTTGGTTTTATCTGTCAAAGAATGCCTAGAGATGCTAATTTCTTGGGCAACTTTAAAAAATTAGGTCAACTAGAAGAAAATATATAACTTTTAAGTAGGCTGGTAATAATTTTAAAACATAAACTATATAAAACCTAAAATATTCTGCATTTTGCCATTAATGGCAAAGACCGCAATTACTTTTGCACCAACCTAGTATTTATTTATTCATTTATGCATTCAGTAAACACATTGGTTTTGTTTGTTTGTCTGTTTGTTTGTTTTGAGGGCCAGGCACTATTAGGTAAGGAGAATTCTCTAAACAATAAAACTATTTTTTCCCTGAAGAAACTTCTGGTCAAATAAGAGAGAAATACAGGAAATGGAAGGCAGTTACTTGTTCATTATTATATACTGATTTAAGGCTTACAGTATGTCAAGCTCTGCGCTGAGCACTGAAGGTGCAAAGAGGCTCTGGATCATTATCACCAGATGGAACAAATGGTTTTCATATTACAATATATTTTCAGTCAAGTCAAAGTAAAATTTCTGTAACTTCCTCACAGAGTCTTCTCAACCTACCCTCTCCTATGGTAGTCTTGGAGAGATGCTCAAATTGGAATTGCTTTTTAAGTTGTTAAAATTATTATAAGCCCTGGGCTTATTTATACTGCCTATCTTAAGTAGAAAACAACATGTTGGCCAGGCACAGTGGCTCACACCTGTAATCCCAGCACTTTGGGACACCGAGGTGGGTGGCTGACTTGAGGTCAGGAGTTTGAGACCAGCCTGGCCAACATGATGAAACCCCATCTTTACGAAAAATACAAAAATTTGCTGGGTATGGTGCCACACACCTGGCCTGTAGTCCCAGCTACTTGGAAGGCTGAGGCATGAGAATTGCCTTGTGCCCTGGAGGTGGAGGCTGCAGTGAGCTGAGATCATGCCACTGCATTCCCCTCTGGGCCACAGAGCGAAACTGTCTCAGAAAAACACACATACACACCAAATATCTTATGTGTGATAAATACTAATGAGTGCAATTTAAAAATTCTCAATGTTAGTAACAATTAATACAGTGCTTTCCAGATTACAGTGCATTTTCACAGACATTATTTCATTTGGTACTCATAACTTTGGAAGGAAGGTGTTATTTATTTTCATCACTTGCCAAAGTATTAAGTAAGCCCAGTAAGGTTGAGCAACTTGCCTATGGTCTTTTAGCTAATCTTGGTTTAGAGAGCTAGATCTCTAAACCAAGTCTCACATAGATATCACAATGACATTACAAAATCCTCTATGTAGTATTAATATCTTGTTTTCCCAATTGACAGATATTATTATTCATTGGCAGCTTAATTTAAAATATTTATATTATAATAATTCTTTAAATATGAAAGAGATAAATATGACAAAACACATATAAGAAGTATTATCTACTTCCCTGGAAATCACCATTGCCTATAACCACATGTAATGCCCGGATCCATGACATATTGTATGCTATGGAGTCAAAGAACCCAAAATTTCTTAGGCATCAGTTAGCTTTGCAGTGAAAGCAGTCCTTGAACTGATATAATTTTATAATTTCGTTTGGTTAATTTTACTAACCAGTATGGGCAACCCAGGAAAATCATGCCATCTAGCAGTAAAATCAGGGTAGAGGTAATATACCTGCAATAAATGACAAAATTGTAGAATAATTATTCAGCCATAAAAAGGAAGGCAATAGTGACACATGCTACAATGTGTATGAACCTTAAAAACACTGTGATAAGCGAAAGATGCCAGACACAAAAAGTTACATATCATATGATTCCATTTACATGAAATATCCAGAATAGATAAATCTATTGCAACAGAAAGCAGACTGGCACTTGCCAGGGACTGGGTGAAGTGGGAAATGGGGAGTCAATGCTAAAGGGCATGTTTTCTTTTGGGTGACAAAAATGTTTTGGAAGTAGATGCTTCAAATGTGCTAGATGTTGTACAAGATTGTGAATGTACTAGATGTCACTGAATTGTTTGCTTTAGGTACAATAAATCTATAGGCACATCACTTTGTAATATCCATATTTACACAAAACATAAAATAAACCGTATTTGTCCTGCTATATATTAACTAAGGCAATGTTCTAGGCACTACAAAAAACAAAAAAACGAAAGATGAAGATGTGAAAGTAGTTTCTGTTTGTAAAAGATCTAACTGAATGGTGAAGAGTTGTAATGTAAATAATAATACTGGAAGATAGAATGTGGTAAGCGGCACAAAGGAGATAAAAGATAATTATTCTGGTCAACGGGAGATGGACACAGCACTTCACAGTGGGGTTTAGGCAGGTGGTCACGCACGAAAGACTCCAGGAGAAGTGGATTCTGATCTGGAGCTTGATGGTAACCAACACACTATATGGAGACCCTCAGCTTAAATTTAAACGTCCAGGCAACAAGCCCAACAAACACAACAGTGTGCATCTCTCTGATGCCTATTCTAGCAGTGAGATAGAGGCACCAATATTCTGAGAGGCAGCACTCACCTCGAGGGCACTAGGCAAATCTCTGCAAGTGAATTCCCACCATGCTGCTTTGACTGAGAGCTAGGGGTAATCTGTGGAGTCTTTCCATGCAGAAGAATTCAAAATAAATTGTATAAGGTGGAGCATAACTCCCCACTCTTTAAGTGTAAGCTGTGCATAGTGACTTCCCTCCAAAGAGCACAGTATGGAAAAAAAAGAAAAAATGGAAACTTTACAGTGGAGGAACTTGATAAATACTAACTCTGCCAGGTGGCCAAGGTCAACATCATTAGTGATAAGTCAGTTTGATAGTTTATATCCTTAACAAGTGATAAGAATGTCATTTCTGTGGTCTTCCTCCACAAAATTGATAATTCCCACTTAATCATAAGAAAACATTAGACAAATTCCAGCTGAGGGACATTCTACTAAATGCTTGCCTAGTACCTCTCAAAACTGTCAAAGTCATCAAAAACAAGAAAAGTCTGAGAAACTGTCATAGCCAAGAGGTGTCTAAGAAGACAGGACAATCAAATGTACTATGGTTTCCTGGATGAGATTCTGGAACAGAAAGCGGACATTAGGTAAAATTTAAGGAAATTTGAATAAAGGATGAACTTTAGTTAACAATAATGTATTAATATTGTTTCATTAATTGCAATAAATCTACCATGCTAACTTAAGATCGTTGGGGGAACTAGTGCAGCTGTTTGGGACTCTAGTATCGTCACATTTCTTTTCTAAATCTAAAACTGGTGTAAAATAAAAAACATTTCCAAGATATATAAACACAAAATAAAAGCACAGATTTATGTTAAATTCCATGCATTTAAAGAAATATAATTAGCATAAAGAACACATATACCTAAGCCCATCTTAATTTCTTGGCATATGACACCACTTTGTATTCACCTCCTAACCCTTTGTCCTCTCATAACCTATCTTGAACTTCATGTTCATTAATCCTATGTATGTTGTATATTTCTAATATATAAGTATGTATGCATAACCAATTGATAAAGTATTAACATTACATATTTCCATGAATACCTATAAGCACAAGTGAATAGAAAAAAAATTGAAACACATTTGTTGCACTGGCATCAGTGCTTACTTCAGGGAAGATGGATAGTAGAATAAAGGTAAAGTGGAACCTCATTTGACATCTTATTATTGATCTGTTTCAAGGATATTGCATTAATTTGATAACTTTTAAATTGGCAAGACATAAATATAAAGAAATATGGTTTAGTCACATCATCCTTCTGCTCCAAAAACCTTTTACAAGTTTTCTTCACCTCACACAGTGCCCTGCAGCCAGAAGCTCTCGTTTAATGTTTATGCATGCCGCAATTTTATGAGCACTTACCTTTAACATTCTTTCCTGGCCATTAATCCAGTAGTTCTCAATCCTGATTGCATATTATAATCACTTGAGGTGATGAAAAAAAAAAAAACCCATACTGACTACCTGGCTTCTCTCTCGAAAAATTAGAATCTCTGCAGGTAGGGTCAAGAGATTTGCATTTTCACAAGTCCCTCAAGTATCTTCTATCCTCTTTAATGGCCATATCACGGGCCAAAAATTTAAGCAGGCTTACCTTACCACTTGACAGAAGCCATCTGGATGGTTTTTGGTCTCATCAGCAAAGTAAGTATCCTGTGTTGTGAGAAAACTACTGATTGCCAAATGGGAAAAAAGTGCTTGAAAAATTAAACAATATTTATTTTTGTAGCAAATACAATCTTGTAGATAGAATGTGTCCAGGTAAAATATTTGTTAAGCCCTTTATATTGTCGTGAGTGCTTAATAGGCTCTCAAGAAATATCTTTTGGGTGAATGGATGAATAAATAAGTGAGCAAAAAATTTACCAGAGAGCCCAAATAAGCTAAGGAAAGCCTAACTGAAGGAAACATCATCTGTTCAAGATTTGCTGAGTATCTACTATGTTCCGGGCCCTGTGCTAAATCCTAGAATTTTTGAGTTTCCACTAAGACACACATTTTTTGGTCTTTAATAGCTGAAGGGAAGGAGAGAAATACTAGCAACACGAATTTTGCTGCAAACTTTCCCTTATTCTTCTAATCTTTTTTAATGAGGAAAATGAATAATCATAGTACGGGATATGTGCCAATGCTATCTCTAAAGAGTGAGAAAATGACATAAACATCCCAAGGAGAGGACAGAATAGCTGAAAGA
This sequence comes from Plecturocebus donacophilus, assembly GCA_004027715.1. Classification (NCBI taxonomy): domain Eukaryota; kingdom Metazoa; phylum Chordata; class Mammalia; order Primates; family Pitheciidae; genus Plecturocebus; species Plecturocebus donacophilus. The sequence continues at coordinate 23,189 of PVKP010013097.1, read as the reverse complement.
GGGTGGGAAGCTGGAAGAGAATGCCAGGAAGCAGAATCCTAATATCTGACTTCCAGCCTAGGGTTAGATATTTGGCAGCCTACACTCACTCTCCTTAACAGCTGTACATGGCTTTGGAGTAATTAATTCTGAATTAGCATTCCAAGCTTTCTGTGTGCTCCACTAAGGCCCAAGCAAAAGAGGTTAAATTATATTTAAGTTTCCTAAAGCTTCAAATCAGCAACACTTTAAGAAAATTCAAATAGACACTTTTGTCATTAATACACAGCGCCAGTGTGCTCCTGTTTTAAATTACATCTGTTTTAAATTACAAGTGCTACAACGGCTGTGTATTCTTAAATAAATATTTGAACCAGCTGCCAAGATGAAGTTTTATTAATAGTACATTTTTAAAGTATACAGTTTCAAATTTGATAGGTAACAGAAGTATGAAGATTTTCCAAAAGGCTAGAAAGCCTTTTTAAAGTAGAATGAAATGTAGAGGTCAATTATAGGACTGTTTTGTTTCTTTACTAAAAACAGAAAAGTTTTCCCTTTTTAATTATGCCAATTGACTTTTTTAGTCAATGTATGTTATGAATCATTATCATAACTTTGACTTGATTTTAACGCAAAAATGTGGTGTGGTCATATGATTAGAATGTTCTTTATAGTCCCATCCTTTGTTCATTAAAATATCAACTTTCACTTTTGAAAGAAGTACTCTCTGTCTTCAACCCTACTTCCCAATTCATTATCTTCAGGAAAGCAAGAATTATTGAAAATAAAGTAATGGAGGATGGAGGAAACAAAAAAAAAGATAAATAACCACTAAGCAGTGTTGACTTTCTGAAAGCAGAATATGCGCCCCAAATTCTTAACAAATACCTTTGTTCTGTGGATCATATGAGTAGCTAGCCATTAGAAGAGCCAGCTGTGACTTAAAAGAACTCTGAATCCTGGCTCAAGTGATATGATTGGTTCATCTTAAAATTATTGAGGGATTTTTGTTTGCCCTATGTTGACTCTTTGTTTAAGTCTAACAAACAAGTGTTAAGAGGTCTTAATTGCAGGAAATGCTACAGGTAATAAAAGCTTACTTTGAATAGAGTTCTAATTATAATATGTTTGTTAATGAATAAGGTAGAAATAGCAACCTATGAACATACATTGCAGCTAAGTCTACAAAACAGTGATATAGACAGAGAGGTATGTATGTATCTTTCCGGTGAAATGATTTATAAAGCTTAAGCTTTCAAAACCTTGTACTTTCAGAATATAGTGTGTACAGAGCTTTAAAAAGTGGGCTTTAAAAATGTTTATTTCCACTTCATTATCAACTCATTTAGTAGGGAAGAAACATGTCTCTAGTTCTGGATAAATAAAATGACCCTATGGAGAAAAATTTTAGCAATTACATGGTATAAGCTGAGGAAGATATATTTTAATAATATTTTGTATAATACAGTACAGGTTTTCCAGAGTAATATGGTTTCAGGATATAGACATATCCTGATATTCATCTAAGATACTTGTGCATTTATAGAGCTTTATAAAGAAGTCTAAATATCTAGATGAATAAGTGATTTTGTAGCCATCTGGGAATTTTGACATTTCAGAACCTGAAGAATTTAAAATAGCCCCTCTCCTATTTTCAATTCATGGCAAAGCACTACTAATTTTTAAAAAGAAGTAATGATTTTCTATTACTTTTAATTTGAAATTTGGGAGAAATGTAAAAACATTTCTTAAAATAATGAGAGGGACTTGGATTCTGCCAACCAGAGATAGAACTGGGGACTAAACACAAAGCTGAGCTCATGAAAACTGATTAATACGTAGCTGTTGAATTTAGTAGGCCTTTCATGGGATGGAGATTAACAAACAATGGTTTAGCTTAATTTCTGTCAGGAAGACCTGTATAAACATGTTTTCTACCTGTTAGAACAGGGGTCCCCAACCCCTGGGCTGTGGACCAGTACCCGGCTGTGGCTGGTTAGGAACTGAGCCCCACAGCAGGAGATGAGCAGCAGGCGAGGGAGCGTTATCTCCTGAACTCTGCCTCCTGTCAGATCAGCAGTGGCATTAGATTCTTACAGGAGTGCAAACGCTCTTTCACATGAACTGCACATGTGAATGATCTAGGTTGCACACTCCTTATAAGACTCTCTAATGTATGATGACCTGAGGTGGAACAGTTTCATCCCGATGCCATCTTTCCTCACCATCCACCCCATCTGTGGAATGTCCCCCACAAAACCGGTCTCTGGTGGGGAAAAAGGTTGGGGACCACTTTGAAACTGTGTTTTTGGTCATGGATCTTCGTTGCTGTTGTTGCTGGAGATAATTTGGAGATTCCTAGATGAAGAAGGGCTACATGATTGCAAGATATGATTGCTGATTCCTCATAGCCCAAAATAATTATGCCACAATATTGCCTCTGCCATTCAGCATTCACTATAATGGTCTATTTGGAAGAAATGGAAACATTTTCTCAAATTTCCTTAAAATTTCACTGTGGGCCAGGTGCAGTGGGTCATGCCTGTTATCCCATCATTTTGGGAGACCAAGGCAGAAGGACTGCTTGAGGCCAGGAGTTGGAGACTGGGCAACATAGTGATATCCTCATCTCTACAAAAAATAAAAATAAAAAAATTAGCCAGGTGTGGTGGCATGTCTGTAGTCCCTGCTACTTAGGAGGCTGAAGCAGGAGGATTGCTTGGGTCCAGGAGTTTGAGGCTGCAGTAAGCTGTGATTGCACTACTGCACTCCATCCAGCCTGGACAACAAAGTGAGATTTGTCGCCAAAAAAAAAAAAGTCTACCATGGTTGCTGGACACTTCAAAAATGCAGCCCATAGCATGTGCTTGTAGTCCCAGCTAGTTCAAACGAGAAGTTCAAGCTTGCAGCCCAGGAGTTCAAGCCAGCCTGGGCAACATAGCACGATCTTATCTCTAGAAAAAAAAAGTAATGCAAAATGTTTATTTGAGCAACCAGAGATAATAGCAGCAGTAAATTCAGGCTGATGTTATAAAGATGTCCTTTGTCACTTCTATACTTGGAGGGAGAAAAGTGGCTCATCTGAAATCAACTCCAGACAATCGCAGAGAAACTGCCCCGTTAGTAGATTCTTTCTTTCCTGAAAACTAAACTCAGCACATTGCCTTCCTTACGTCAAAGGAAGTACAGGATATTAGAAAAATGTGGGAGCAGAACAGAAACAGAAAACTAGACTACAAAAGTGTGCTGGCAAAAATCAGTTTCAACATAATGTAAAGAACACATTTGCCTCTATTGTTTTAAGGGGCTTCAGTTATCATGCTGTACACATGGTTGAATGACACCTACATGGTGCAATCATTTTGAACCTAGAGACAGCAATTGGGCTGTTTTAGTCAGTAGTTGATCAGCACATAGTGCTGCTTTCCACTATTTGGGCACGGCCTGCCAAAGAATCAAGAAGGGTTATTTGAAGTGTGGATATACGTTTTAATTCTATTAGTGATATATTCTTTAAGACAGACATGGATCTTCACAATAGACTCAAGTATTTCTTCCTAGACAAATTTTAAGTGTTTAAGGATTATTTGGAGAGGTTTATTTAAAAATGCTTTTGGGGCCCCATTGTAAGAGGTAGATTCAGTGAGTCAGAGCAAAGGCTCCCCAAGAGGCATTTTAAACAAACACTCCACGTTATTCTAAGGCAGGTGGGCCTAAACTACACTTTAAGACATCCTTTATTAGAAGTATCTCTCTGAATAAATGCCACTTGAATCTGAGATGCTAGTGTTAAGCAATCATGCTGGGCTAAATTATTAAGAAAATAGGATTCTATTTAAAAAGGAAAGCTATATTTACTTACACCATTTTCAGGGATAAAAAAAAAAATTGAACAGGAATAAAAATACAACTCTTCTTAAAATCACCTTTAAGGACGGCAGTGATTTAGGAGACAATTTCCTCATAATATGTTAAAATGAGGCCAATGTGATAGGTCATTAAAGAAAATTAATTAGTTCTTGAAAGCAGGTTTACTTGCTGAAACCAAAAATTGTATTACCCTTAAATAATAATAATAATAATAATAATAATTTTGAGACAGAGTCTCTGTCGCCTAGGCTGGAGTACAATGGTGCAATCTCTGCTCACTTCAACCTCCACCTCCCAAGTTAAAGCGAGTCTCATGCCTCAGCTTCCTGAGCAACTGGGATTATAGGCACATATCACCACCCCCAGTAATTTTTGTATTTTTAGTAGAGACGGGGGTTTCACCATGTTGGCTAGGCTGGTCTCGAACTCCTGACGTCAGGTGATCTACCCGCCTCAGTCTCCCAGAGTGCTGGGATTACAGGTGTGAGCCACTGCTCTGGGCCTACCCTTAAACATTTTAAATCTGATGAGAATACTTACTAAAAGCCAGATACCATAATTTCTATATACCCTTCTCTTAACATTTAATAACTGAAAAATAAGGACAAAGTCACATCAAAATGAACTTGTTAAATGAGAGATACAAATATTCAAAAGTAACATTAGAGCTAAGAAATACAAGTTGTTGAATAAAACAGAAAATATTTATTTCAAATTGTAATAGAAAAAATTGATACAGTAATCAATAATAATCCTATTTTTCAAAAATAATTTTGAAAGCTGAGGCGAGAAGATTGCCTAAGACCAGCCTGGGCAACATAATGAGGCCCTGTCTCTAGAAGAATAAAAACAATTAGCCAGGCATGGTGGTAGGCACCTGTAGACCCAGCTACCCAGGAGGCTGAAGTGGGAGGATCACTTGAGCCAAGGCCTTCTAGGCTGCAGTGAGCTATGACTGCACCACTACACTCCAGCCTATCTCTAAAAATAGAATCAATAATAATTTTGGCATGGGTCTTCATAATAGACTCAAGTGTTTCTTTCTAGACAAGACGGAATATATATTATTTTATCCACATAGAAGTTTAGCAATAAGGTTTTGTTTGTCGTGTAAGTACTCCCATATGTACAAGTCTAGCATCAATGTTTGCATAGAGGTAGAATGCAGTGAAAGTATGATGAAGGAAAGAAAAGAAATGGCCAAGTGGAAGAATTCTGTTTTGTTTTTTTGAGGTAAAGTCTCTCTCTGTCACCCAAGGTGGAGTGTAGTGGCATGATTTTGGCTCACTGCAACCTCCGCCTTCCAGGTTCAAGTGATTCTCCTGCCTCAGCCTCCCAAGTAGCTGGGATTACAGGTGTGACCACCACGCCCAGCTAACTTTTTGTATTGTCAAGGTTTCACCATATTGGCCAGTGGGTCTCCAACTCTTTTTTTTTTTCTTTTTTCCTTTTTTAGGGATGGGATTTCCCCATGTTGATCACGCTGATCTCAAACTCCCGACCTCAGGTGATCCGCCCACCTCGGCCTCTGAAAGTGCTAGGATTGCAAGCGTGAGCCACTGTGCCTGGCCTCTAACTCTTGACCTCAGGTGATCTGCCCATCTCTGCCTCTCAAAGTTCTGGGATTACAGGCATGAGCCACTACACCCAGCCAAAGAATATTAACACAGATTGAATAGCAGTAGGAGGAAGGCACTTGAGCTAGGACTTCAGACCGGCCAATGTCAAATTGTAAGCCCGGGTATGCACAAATTTCAACAATATGACTGATAAGGGTGATAGATACACATTCAGACATTGCCTCTATATCCAATCCCTTTTGTAAAATGGAATCAAATCGTTGGACCATTTAGTCCCCCCAAAAAACCTTGATTTTTCCCAGAAAGCCACTTTAGAATTCTTGAAGATTTGTTCATGGCAAGTTCTTGGCATGTTCCTTTGCCTCTTCTAGCTTCAGTCTTTTCTTCTGTAAAATGAAGGTAAGAATTCCAACTTTATTCATCATCTGAGTGGATTAATGCAGATTAAGTACATAGAGTGCCAAGTACATGATGGACTTAATCCATCAGAGCCGTCATTATTATTGTGGACTCTTTTTCCTGGAAACATCTTTTATTCCCACATGGTAGCTTTGTAAAGGGCAGGGTCAATGCCCAGTTCTTAGACTCACAGAAGCTCTGGGTTGGGAAGGATATTAAAGGTCACCTCTGGTCCAAGCCTTACCTCTCCATCCAGTGCCACGTCAGAACTTGTGACAGTTCAATGCAGGTGAATGATTTGGCACCTTCCTTACGGATACTCTCCAAATAGTTGTTCGGCATTTATTTAGAAATTTAAAAATTAGAATGATAGTAAAACGTATAATTTTCACTTCTCATACTTGGTACGTTTAGTTTGGGAGTGGCCTTTAACCTATTTTGCAACTTACTCCTTAGTGATTAAAATGAACTTCTCCTTAATTGAAATTCAAGACTCAGTTAATGCTTCCAAAGTCTCTTCTGCAGGACTGGATCAATGAATAAAAACTGACACTAAAACATAAGTAGTGATTATTCAATAATTAATACTAATGAATTACTAAATCTCTACATCTTTAAGTTTGAATACCAGTATATTTAGAATTTGTTTGGCTTCCAAAAACTATGCATGGCATGTGTTTTATTTTAAAAATTCAAATACTAATGCGATATACCCTTTTTAAAGTGTTAATTCCTAATTTCTAAGTGTGGCTGTATCTTCATATAATCTCTCTCTATGGCCATTAAAACAGGTTATGCCATAGATGAAATGGTCTTTAACATTTCATGGACAGAGATTTCTAAAGCTTTATTTGGCTGAGATAATCTTCATAGTTAATTAAGGATCACAGAAGACTGCCATGAGCAGCTGAGCTCAAATGTGGACTGTAGAAACACAAAGTCTAAAGGACACGAAGAACTGTGTAACTAACTAAATGTTCAGGGCAGAGCTAACAAAACTCAATTGTTCTGGACAACCATACCATTTTCTCTACAGTTGCTGAAAGTTGTGTGGGTGGGATTTATGGATAATTGCTCCACTTCTCCATTTCATTTTGCCTGTCCAAACATTGCATAAATAACTACTTGATAAATTCGATGTTGATGTTGGCACCTGAAAAGACAGACAGAAAAGCGACTGCTCGTTTTAAAATTTATAAAGCCAATATAAATAGTAATCAAATCTCAGAGGAGAATGCCTAAAAATGTTCCTGTTTAAAATTCACAATAATGTTTAATTTACCTAATTTCAACCCACACACTTATGGAGCTTAATTCAAAAATACTTTTGGTCTATATTTAAAATAATGTGACATTTGACAAACTATTCAAACATTGGATTTAAAAATATACTCTCCCTAAATTATAATTTTAACACAAACTCTAGATCCACAACTTGTAGGATTAACTATCTCTTCCCCAATAAGCCATAAACACATACACATCCAAATATGCACATAGAATATGAATGCTAGAACAGTCTAAGAATATATTATGAAAGAAATATTTCATATGTCAGGATAAACAAGCTTCAGTAGCTAGTGAAAAATAATTATTTTAAAGTTTAACTTGTCTAAAATTTTACATATCTTTTCAAGATATACAAGAAAAAATACATTACCTACTTCTCTATGGAATGTGGTTAAACAGACATAATTTATAGCTGTGTCATCGCAGCCAGATGGCATAAATTCTTTAGATACTGAACCTGGCTAAAATAGCAACAGCAAATTTCATGAACAAAGCAAAGTGGAAGAGCAAAGAGAAGAAAAATCTAATACAAAAAAGGTCTAATTCTTTCCAGTTGCCTTATAACTCAAGAGAAAATGTAAAACTCTTCTTAAGCTATAACTGCAAAAAGTTAAAAAAGAAAATCAATTTGCTTAAAAAAAGTAGGCAAATGGTACTGAGGATACTTGAATTTATGTCACAGTGCCCTTACTATTAACCACACCTACCATGGGCCACATGCATTTGACTAAATGTGCTTGGTGGTTGATTCTAAAAATATCATAATTCAAGAAATGTACAAGGAAAAATATTGGTGGAAAAGCAAAAGCAACAAGTGGCATATTTTACAAAATTGAAAATGATACCACACAGATTAAAAAAAAAAACTCACATCCAATTAACATATATAATTTCACTTTCATTGCTATATTCCAATGATTCTTTTCAGTCTTCTAATTTGGATTGCTTTTTATTTGTTTCTTTTTTATATATTTTAAGTTCTGGGGTACACGTGCAGAACGTGCAGGTTTGTTACATAGGTATACATGTGCCATGGTGGTTGACTGCATCCATCACCCCGTCATCTACATTAGGTATTTCTCCTAATGCTATCCCTCCCCTAGCCCCCCACCATCTGCTATCACTCCTCCAGCACCTCCCCCACAAAAGGCCCTGGTGTGCGATGTTCCCCTCCTTGTGTCCATGTGTTTTCATTGTTCAACACCCACTTATGAGTGAGAACATACAGTGTTTGGTTTTCTGTTCTTGTGTTGGTTTCCTAAGAATGATGGTTTCCAGCTTTATTCATGTCCCTGCAAAAAAAAGAACTCATCCTTTTTTATGGCTGCATAGTATTCCACGGTGTATATGTGCCACATTTTCTTTATCCAATCTATCATTGATGGGCATTTGAGTTGGTTCCAAGACTTTGCTATTGGGAACAGTGCTGCAATAAACATACATGTGCATGTGTCTTTATAATAGAATTATTTGTAATCCTTTGGGTATCTATCCAGTAATGAGATTGCTTGGTCAAATGGTATTTCTGTTCCTAGATTCTTGAGGAATCACCACACTGTCTTCCACAATGGTTGAACTAATTTACACTCCCACCAGCAGTGTAAATGCATTCCTATTTCTCCACATCCTCTCCAGCATCTGTTGTCTCCTGATTTTTTAATGATTGCCATTCTAACTGGTGTGAGATTGTATCTCAATGTGGTTTTGATTTGCATTTCTCTAATGACCAGTGATGATGAGCTTTTCTTCAAATATTTGTTGGCTGCATAAATGTCTTCTTTTGAGAAGTGTCTGTTCATATCCTTTGCCCACTTTTTGATGGGGTTGTTTCTTTCTTGTAAATTTGTTTAAGTTTTTTGTAGCTTCTGGATATTAGCCCTTTGTCAGATGGGTAGATTGGAAAAGTTTTTTCCCATTCTGTTGATTGCCGGTTCACTCTAATGATAGTTTCTTTTGCTGTGCAGAAGCTCTTTAGATTAATAAGATCCCATTTGTCTATTTTGGCTTTTGTTGCCATTGCTTTTGGTGTTTTAGTCATGAAGTCCTTGCCCATGCCTATGTCCTGAATGGTATTGCCTACCAATGGTTTTCTTCTAGGGTTTTTATGGTGCTAGGTCTTATGTTTAAATCTTTAATCCATCTGGAGTTAATTTTTGTATACGGTGTAAGGAAGGAATCCAGTTTCAGCTTTCTGCATGTGACTAGCCAGTCTTCCCAACGTCATTTATTAAATGGGGAATCCTTTTCCCATTGCTTGTACTGCAGCATGGAGACCACCTGCTCACACTCTTCTCCTGGAGAGGGAGCGAGCCCCCAAATGCACTACACTGTGTCTCCAGGGCCCCCCTCTGCCCGCCTTCCCTGTTGAGTACCTCCTACAATTCCACTTAATGGGGATCCTGGCTCCCTTACCCAAAACCACCCTCAGTTTCCCAGGCCTTCTTTACTCTAGCAGGACCTAGGGGGCTTTTCCCACCAAGGCTTCCTGACCCAGTTCCTTCTGGGGGGGCAGTAGCAGCCCCTGTTTCCTCCCAAGGGGCAATGACCCCTCTCCAGCCCCACCTCCTCCACCTGCTATCAGCCTCAATGTTCCCTTATACAACTGGGGAGCTGACCTCAGATCCAGCCTGGTGCTCTCTGATCTGGGCTCTCCTCTGGCCCCTGATGCCTCCTCCTCACCACCTTCAGACTCTCCTCTCTTCCACTGTAGTGATGCCTTAACACTCCCTCCCCTGCCCCGGAGCAATAGTCTCCCTGCCTACCCTGGTCCTGTCACTCAGCCACCAGTGTCTTCAGCCACTGTGCACCTGCAGCTGGTCTTGGAGCCACTGGGAGGTGCCCCCATGGTGGAGGGGCCTGCGGCACCCCGCTTCCTTGCTAGCAGCCTACTCTCTGCAGCAGCCAAGGCACAGCATCCCCTACTACCCCCTCCCAGCACTTTACAGGGCCAAAGGCCCTGTAACCAGGCACCCTCAGCTTCCTACTCCTCATTACTTGATCCCTCTCAGCATAGTCCCCACAGAACCCCCAGATAGAGCCGTCCTCGGGCCCCTGCTCCTGACACCCAATGCTTTTCCTCTCCCGAAGCCATCTCAACTGCTCCCTTCTGTGCTGTCCCTCCTGGGAATCCCCACCCCTGGCCCTTCCCACTCTGATGTGAGCTTCAGCCTTTCAGGGTCAGATGCACACCTATGCACACCTTCCTCCCCGCCCAGCCCTCTCCTCAGGGAGCCTTCCCCAGCCCAGGCACCCCATCCAGCCCTCCCTGCCTGGCACCACCAGTGGCAGTCTCAGCAGTGTGCCAAGTGCCTCTGCCTCACCAGCTGCCTCCAAAGCCCTGGTAGGCCCCAGCCCTGTGCTTCAAAGCCCATCGGAAGGGCTAGGTATGGGGGCAGGCCCAGCCTGCCATCTGCCTACCCTGGCTGGTGGAGAGGCTTTCCCTTGTCCCAGCCCTGAGCAGGGCCTGGCTCTGAGCCATCAGGTGCTAAGGGGTACACCCCCTTCCCTAGGTCTTTTATTTAAGTTATTTTTGCACAAATGACTCTTTTATACTTAATTCGACTTTATTGCTTCCCTTCTTATAGCCAACAGGCTCAGTTTACAAACCTGTGAGCTACTGTTGGCTGCTGCCCTCCTTTCCAGTGAAAGGAATAAAGCAATATGCATCATGTATCCTCCCCTGCCCCTCCAACACCCCTCTGCCTCTGGCTCAGGTTGCTCAAAGCACAGATACCCTCTTACCCCTATCCTCAGGTTTGAAACACATAGCCTAATTTCAAGTTGTAGCCAGGTTCCCCCCATTTCCTCTGGAATATAAAAAGAGGGTAAGAGAAGAGTGCCCTCTTGGCCTCTCCTCCCATACACATTACGCTGTCCCTTCTTCCCCAATCAAAACGCTCAGACATTGTAATGATGCAACTGAGGATTATGCAACGTGGTCCAACAAGAGCGGCCAGCATGACTAGCTGTCCAGGGGCTGCCTCCTGCCTTCTTTTGTAAAGAAAAGACCCTTGGGAGTTTTAATTCTGTTTTGTACTTGTCTTGTGGGGCCTCCGCTGATTTTCTGTGGGAGACACTCTTAATTTAACAGATGAGAATATTTTGAAACTCTGGAAAAAAATTATTCAAGAAACCATGCTATAAATAGATGTGCTGTTATCCAAGCTTTGTTGTTCCATTTATAGAGCACAGGCAGAGTAAACTTAGCATAATTCTTAAGGGCCATAGGATTTTCGGAATGGTTAATAAGCATTGGCTTCAACCTCAAGTCACCAGCTGCATTAGCCTCTAACAAGAGAGCTGGCCTGTCCTTTGAAGTTTTGAACCCACACATTGACTTCTCATCTTTAGCTAGGCAAGTCCTAGGTGGGCTTTTCTTCTAATAGAAGGCTGTCTTGTCTACAATGGAAATCTCTTGTTCAGTGTAACCACTTCCATCAGTGATCTTTGCTATATTTCCTGGATGACTTACTTTTTCACCTTGTACTTTCATGTTATGGAGAAACTTCTGCTTTTAAACCTCATGAACCAATCTCTGCTAGCTTTCAACTTTTCTTCTGCAGCTTTCCCACATCTCTCAGACTTCAGAGAAGCAAAGAGAATTAGAGCCTTGTTCTGGATTAGGCTTTGGCTCAAGGGAATGTTGTGGCTGATTTGATCTTCTATCCAGACCTAAAACTTTATATCAGCCATAGGCTGTTTTGCTTTCTTATGATTTGTGTGTTCACTGGAATAGTACTTTTTAAATTTCCTTCAAGAACTATTCCTTTGTATTCACAATTTAGCTAACTGGCACAAGAGACCTAGATTTTGGCCTATCTCAGCTTTCAACATGCCTTCCTCACAAAGCTTCATTTCTAGTTTCTAATAAGTGAGAGATTTATGATTTTTCCTTTCACTTGGACACTTGGAGGCCATTATAGGGTTTGTAAGTGGGCTAATTCCAACATTGTTGTGTCTCAGGGAATAGGGAGGCCTGAGGAGAGGGAGAGAGATAGGGGAACTGCGGGTCAGTGGAACAGTCAAAACACAGCACATACCGATTAAGTTCAGTGTCTGATATTTGTGGCACCACAAAACCATCACTGATCACAGATCACCATAAGAGTTATAATAATAGATAAAAAGTTTGAAATATTGTAAGAATTACCAAAATGTGACAAAGAGACATGAAAGGAGCACAAGTTGGGAAAATGGCACCAATAGATTATTCAAGGCAGAGTTGTCACAACCTTCAATCTGTAGAAAACACAGTATCAGCAAAGCACAATAAAACAGCATATGGCTGTAATTAACATGCCATTCAACTAATCTATTCAAAGTGTACAATTCAATGACTTTTAGTTGAATTATGCAAACATCATCACAATCAATTTTAGTATATTTTTATCACCACAAGAGAAACCTTATACATATTAGCAGTACTCCTCAATTCTGCCAAATTCTCAGCCCTAGGAGATCACTAATCTACTTTCTGTCTCTATAGACTTGCCTATTCTGGACACCCGATATAAATAGAATCATATAATACATAGTCTCTTGTGACTAGCTTCTTTCACTTAGCATAATGCTTTCAAGGTTCATTTGTGTTATAATTCCTTTTATGGCCAAATATCATTTCATTGTATAGAAGAACACATTTTATTTATACATTCATCAGTTAGGGAAATTTAATTTTTTAGTTATTATGAGTAATGTTACTAAGAATATGCTTGAACAAGTCATATGTGCATGTATATCTCCATTTCCTTTGGGCATACACATATCTGAAAGTGGAATTGCTAGATCATTTGGTAATTCTGTATTTAACTTTTTGAAGAACTGACAGACTATTTTCCAAAGTGACTGTATTGTTTTGAAATCCAAAAAGTAATGTATAAAGGTTCCTATTTCTCCACTTTCTTGTCACCACTTATTATCTATTTTTTTAATTATACCTATGTTAATGGGTATGAAGTGGTATCTTATTGGGGTTTTGATTTGTATTTCCCTAATGACTAATGATGTTGAGTGCTTTTTTCATTTTTGAGGTATAATTGACAAATAAGAATTGAGTAAACAAGATATGCAACATGATGTTTTGATATAGGTATACATCATTAAATGATTACCACCAACTAATTAATGGCTCTCTCACCTCACCTAGTCATCTTTTATTATGTGTGGTGAGAACACTTAATATCTACTCTGCTAAGCACAGCAGCTCACACCTGTAATCCTTGCACTTTGGGAGGCTGAGGCAGGTGGATCACCTGAGGTTAGGAGTTCGAAACCAGCCTGGCCAACATGGCAAAACCCCTTCTCTACTAAAAAATACAAAATTAGCCAGGCAAAGTGGCAAGTGCTTGTAGTCCCAGCTACTCAGGAGGCTGAGGCAGGAGAATCGCTTGAGCCCAGAAGGTGGAAGTTGCAGTGAGCTGAGATTGCACCACTGCATTTCAGCCTGGGTGACAGTGGGAGACTCAAGTCTCAAAACAACAACAACAGGAAACTACTCTCTGAGCAGATTTCAAGTATACAATACAGTATTCTGAACTATAGTCACCATACGGGACAGCAGATCTCTACAAACTTTTCCTTTCTACAAAACCAAAATTTCGTACCCTTTCGCTAGTATCTGCCCATTTCCTTCACTCCATAACTTTGTAAGTATCTTTTCATGTGCTTATTGGCCTTTGTAAACCAAAATGGCTATTCAGATCCTTTGATCATTTTTAAACTGTACTATTTGCCTTTTTATAATTAGGTTGTATGAATATTTATAGATCATAGATACAAAAATCTTATTGAATATGTGATATGTTAACATTTTCTCTCATTTTGTAGTTTGTGTTTTCACTTTCTCTGGTATACTTTGAAACATAAAAGTTTTTAACTTTGATAAAGCCCAATTTACCTGTTTTCTTCTTTTGTTACTTGTATTTTTGGTGTCATGATTAAGAAGACTTTGCCTAAACCATGGTCATGAAGATTAACTACATTTTACTACTTCTTCTAAGAGTTTTATAGTTTTTATTCTTACATTTATATCTATAATCCATTTTGAATTAATTTTTCTGTATTGTATGAGTAAGGGGTCCAACTTTATTCTTTTGAATGTCAATATCTAGTCATGCTAGCACTATTTGTTGCAAAAACTATTCTTTCTCTATTAAACTGTTATGGTGCACTTGTTGAAAAAACCAATTGGCCATAAATGTAAACATCTATTTCAGGACTCTCAATTCTATTCCATTGCTCTCAATGTCTATTCTTATGCCAGTATCACACTGTCTTGATTACTGCAGTTTTGCCATAAGTTTTTAAATCAAGAAACATGAGTCCTTCAACTTTGTTTTTTTTGGTCAAGATTGTTTTAGCTATTCTGTGTCCCTTGAGTATCTATATGAATTTTAGAATCACCTTGTCAACTTCTGCAAAAAAAAAAAAAAAAAAAAAAAAAAAGCTATTTTAGGTTTTTCTAACCTAGAGAAATTGTTTTAAAAGTTAATTGTACTGAATACTTTTTTTTTTTATAACTTACAGATGTTGCATGAAAAGAAAATGATTTCTCACACATGCAAATAAAGTTACCATTTGGATAAGCCAAAAAAAGTAAAACAGTGCAAGGTTACTGAGGCAATGTGAATGGCTCTTCTCTCTGGGGGTTGCCTATGGCTGATTCTTACTGAGCAAGAAGGCCAGAACGATCCTCAGCTCTAAGAATTTCATTATCATTTAATCCTCATGATGCCAGGAAGGAAGAACTAATTTTATCCCCATTTTAATGATGAGCTAACTGAATCTTTCAGGGGTTAGAGACTCACTCAAAATTACACAGCTTGCTTAAAAGATGATCAGGCCTCTACTAGAGCAGGCTCATTACAGAGCTTTTGCTAACCCCCTCAAGAGTATTACCTTCTGAAAGACTAGGATAATTTTATTTTTAACCTGACAAATTCATTCTAATTCTCAACATTAGAATGCAAATCTCAGGACTAGAAAGATTTTAAAGGCTTTCTATGCATAATGAGTTAGGATTTTTTACCTGTAAGACTGACAAAGATGAAAAGGATTGATAATACCAAGTGTAGGTGAGTATGCAGGAAAATTGGCACTATTAAAAATCATTTGCAATGTGTACACTCATATTTTTTGGAATGACCATTTGGCAGTGACAATCAAAAGTAAAACATAAAAATAGACCTGAATTAGTTAATATTTGACATATTTCTGGGTATGGCATGATATTGAAAATAGGGGAATGAAAGTCTGTCTGTGACAGCCAACACTTATTTGGTGCTTTTTAACATCTTACATACATGAACTAATTTAATCCACATAACAGCTTTAAAAAAGTTTTTTTGCATTTTATCGGTGAGGGAAGTAAAATACAGTTAGCCTTCCATATCTGTGGGTTCTACTTCCATAGGTTTAACCAACCCCAGATCAAAAATATTTGGAAAAAAAACCAAACAGATGGTTGCATTTGTAACGAACATGTACAGACATATTTCTTGTCATTATTCCCTAAACAATACAGTATAATAACTATTTATACATTTACATTGTATTACATATTATAAGTAATTTAGAGATTATTTAAAGTACATGGGAGGATGTGCACAGGTTATATGCAAATACTACATTATTTTATATAAGAGATTTGAGCATTCATGGATTTTGGTATCTAAGGGGTTTCCTAGAATCAATGCCCAACAGATACTGAGGGAACGACTGCAGACAGAGGTTAAAAAAACTTGCTGAAACTCACAGTGGGTGGCTTCAGAGTGCTTTCTCTTAACCACTATATCTTACTGTCCTGAATGCTCAATGTTCAGCTTTCTCCCACCACTCTAGAATGCCGCAGTCAAGGTTATACCTTCCAGAGAGGAGATGGGAGTATTCTCTAGAGAATCTGACTAACCCCAGAGAAGAAAACCCAAAAGAACTCTCAGCAGCATTTCTCCAAAGAAACGACTGAGCCAGATCACCTTACAGTGAAGCCCAACCAACAAACTCAAGCTCTTGCAGAGAGATTATAATCAGTTTTTTTGTTGTTTCATCCTATGTATGAGCTCCCAGTTGAGGATTATAAGACATCATCTTCAGAGAAGTGAAACATAGGCTACAATAAATAAATAAATAATACCAGTGCAAAAAGTGCTATTGAGGCTGGGTGCAGTGGCTCAGACCTCTAATCCCAGCACTTTGGTTGGGAGGCTGAGGTGGAGATCGAAAACAGCCTTGAAAAAACAGCAAAATCCCATCTTTACAAGAAAGAAAAAAATTAACCTGGCATGGCGGTAAGCACCTACATAGTCCCAGCTTCTGTGGAGGTTGAGCCTGGGCAATGGAGTGAAATCCTGTTTCAAGAAAAAAAAAGAGCGATTAGAAATAAAAGCATGATAGTTGAAGAAATAATAATAGTAACACCTCAAAAAAAGTGGTAAGATAAAGTAGAAATGGAACAAAAATGATGAAGGATAAAAAATAAAATAAAAAGGATATAAAAATTAGAGAACCAGTATGGAAAATCCAAAACCCAAAGACTGGTAGATCTTCATAGAACAGAGAGGAGATGAAATTATCAAAGAAATAAAAAAATTCTTGGAGATGAAAGATTGAAACGATCCATCATGTGACTAGCATAGTGGACAAAAATACATATACCCTCAACACTTTAAATATTTTAACCCACTCAATTCTCAGTTGTATGGTCTCTAAAAAGAAGTCTATTGTAATTCTGATCATTGGAAAATCAATAAAGTTTTATTCCTCCCTGTGGCTTATTTCAAGATTTTTTTTCTTGTTTTGATTTTCTGTAGTTTGAATATACTATGCCAAGTTGTAGGTTTTTGTGGGCTATTTATGCCATTTAGTATTCTCTGAACTTCTCGGATATATGGTTTGCTGTCTTACTAATTTTTGAAATTCTCAAGACATTATTAAAATATTTCTTCTACTCCATTCTCTTGTCTCCTTCTGGAATTCCAATTATGTATACTTCACACTTTAAAAAATCGTCCCATAGTTTTGGATATTCTGCCCTGTCCTTATTATCCTTTTCTCTTTTTGAATTTCACCTTGGGAAAATTTTATTGACATATCTCCACGTTTACTGACTTTTTTCCTTAGCCATGTCTGGTCTACTGATGAGCTCATTCAAGAATATTCTTCATTTTGTTAGTGTTTTTAATATCTAGCATGTCCTGTTGGTCTTACTAGTTTTCATGTCTCTGCTTAAATTACCCATCTGTTTGTGCATATTGTCTCCCTTTTCCATTAGCACCCTAAATATATTAAGCATTGTTGTTTCAAATTTTCTGACTAGTCAATTCCAAAATGTATGTCAAATCTGATGCTTGCTTCACCTCTTTAGGCTGTTTTTTCTTGTCTGTCAGTGGATCTTGTAATTTTTGTTGAAAGCTAGATATGATATTCCAGATATTAGAAACTGAAGTAAAAGGGCCTTTAATGTGAAGTATTACGTTACTTGGCTAGGAGTTGGCTGAGTTTATGTTGCTGTAGCTGTAGGTACCAGAGGCTTCAAATTCCTCGTGTCCTTGTTTTTGACTCCATTATCTAATGACATTTACAAAAAAGTAGCATCTGTACCTTGCAGCTCTTTCAGCTTTAACTCACTGTTACTATGCGGTAATTGATGTGGTGGTAATAAGTGCGGAAAAGCAGCATTCTGTAGTCTTCTGATTACATTTCGGTCTCTTCTTGGACCTGTGTCCCTGGGCTGTGATCGTTCCAAGTATTTCTTAGCATTTCCTCCACGCTTCTTATGAGACAGGAAGGATAGAGAGGGTTAAAGTTGGGTAATCACCCTTCCCCCAAAGTGAGACTGGGCACATTTCAAGAGTAAATCTTTCCTTTTTTCCTGCCAGAGACTTGGGAGCTTTTTGTTTTGTGTCTTCCATGAGAATGCTGTGATATTCCTTGACATATAACCCACAAGAGTAGAGACCCTCACCTGACTGCATCCCCTAACGAGTTCCTCATTCACACTAGTCCACACTCAGCCTCAAGCAACTTGTCAAAATGACCCTTTAACTGTTCCTATCAGTTTATGGATGGTAGGTAAGCTGATCTCAGCTGTCATTTTTTTGGAATTTTCCTGTCTGTTCAGATTTCAGGGTGGTAGAAATTGTCCACGATTTTCTGATGGGCCAAAGAGAAGTTACTGATTTTCAGTTTGTTCTGCCTTTTCCTTGTTGTAGGAATGTAAGTGATGAATTCCCAGCTCTTTCCATGCTGGAATTGAGAACAGAAATTGAAAAGTTTCTAAAAGCTTCCAGAAAAGAGGGGGGAAAATAGTCACATAAAAAGATCAGGAACAGGAATGGCATCAGACCTCCTTACGGCAACACTGGAAGTCAAATATGGCAACTACAATTGCCAAAATGATAGTCATGCCTTCATAATTCTGAAGAAAAATGGTATCTAACATAAAATTCTGTAGTCTGCCGAACTATCAACTGGGCATTAGAATAGAATAAAAATATCTTTAGAAATTTTTAGATATGCAAATACACAAAAGTTTTTATCTCCATCACCTTACCTTTGGGAAACATTATGTTCAAAATGATCAAATAAGAAAAAAGAAAACTTGAGTGCTGCTGTCTTTCATAGTCTTGTGCAAGTATTTGAGTTTCAAAACAATGTGCATGTAAAATATTTTTTTTTTTTGAGACAAAGTTTCACTCTTGTTGCCCAGGCTGGAGTGCAGTGGTGCCTCTTGAGTTCAAGTGATTCTCCTACCTCAGCCTCCTGAGTAGCTGGGATTACAGGCATCTATCACCAGGCCCGGGGTAATTTTGTATTTTTAGTAGAGACCGGGTTTCTCCATGTTGGTCAGGCTGGTCTCTTAACTCCCGACAGGTGACCCCCTGCCGTGGCCTCCCAAAGTGCTGGGATTACAGGTGTGAGCCACCATGCCTGGCCTCTAAAATGTTGAATTTAAAAAAAAATACTTAAAAAGATTAACTTTTCTTATGGACTGGTTGAAAACTGTTTAGTGAAAACATTAACTGAAATCACCTCAATTCATTCCAGCTTGGAATGTTTATTTACTTGATAGAATAGTAAAAAAATAGAGACAAAGACTTTTAATACAAATTTTCTTTTTATTTTTGTATTGCAAGTGACGAATACTTGTAAACTAGCCTTTTGACGTTGACTTTCAAAGGCTCTACATAAATGATTACACTGAAGAGACACCTTTTGGAATGTGAAATAATTGAGCTCATCATGGGAACAGGTGTTTGTGGCTGGGTTTTTAAAAATCCCAGAGGTCAACACATCACAGACAGATTAAAAAAGTATTAAATTTCAAACTTGTGCTGTGGAAACTATTAAATGACTCTGGTCATGACAGAATTATTAACAATAAAGATTCAAGTAAACAGTTCAAATAATATAGTTTCATTAAATGAGCAAGGAAAAATGGTGCATTAATAAATCAATATTTTTTATAACTTTTATACATATTACCTAAATTAAATATTCCAAGAAAAAGAAAATTAGCTATCAAAATGTTTCCCAAAAACATCTTTCATTTTCATTGAGGAGATGGCAAGAATGAAAGCAAGGTGAATTCATCCTTCCTTAAAAGCTGAGGCCATGACTTAATCATACTTGCATTCCACGACCATCTGACTGAGGAAGTCTCTCTCCTCCCTCTCTATCCCATCAGCCTGTTTCTTTCCTTCACAGCACTTATCACTCCCTGATATTTTCTTGTTTATTATTGGTTTATATGCTTCAAGTTTATCTGCATCAACCAAATGTAAGCCTGATGTAAGCAGAGCTCCCACAGTATTGTTCACATTGGAATACACCCTCAGTGCTACCCAATACCTCTCAGATTATTGATATTTAGTAAAAATTAATCAGCTGAGCAAAAGAACGAACAGCTGGTAGACCTAATAAACAATGTGCACTAATTAAATGTTTTTTTTTTTTTTTTACAAATTTGGGGTCATCTTCTGATCACTGGGAGGAAAATTGCTTTTTAACAATTTTTATGAGTGATAGTTTATGATGCTTCTGGTATTGAAACCTGAATAGACTCATAGTGGAGTTGTAGCTATTAGTAGCCTGTGTCCTCTGAGAAAGTTCTCAAGAATTTTCATAACCATCCTAGTTACAGTGAAAGCATGGTTCACTCTGCAGCTACTGCATGAGATCTGGCACAACAGGAAATACATGGAATGTTAGATATTCAAAAGCACATCACTTATTTACTCACTTACTTCAACAGTACATTTTGCTTTACCACTTTGAAGCCAGGTTATTTCTGGTTTCCCTTTCCTTGAAACTCTTTGATGGCTCCACAGTGACTACGGAAAAGTCTACAATGTTGGCATGGAAGATGAATCCTTCCACAGTTGGCTGGCTTCTTCTTTCTCACTCCCTGGTTTCTCTCTCATAAACCAGGCTCTAGCTATAGCAAAGAGCTTCCAGTCCCTCAATAAGCCAGGTGGTTTCTTCCCTCAGTGCTTCTGCTCACCCAACTCCCTCTGCTTGGAAAGCCCACCCTCCTCTCCACTTAGTGGTTAAGACTCCACAAAACCTTCTCTAGCACCTTCTGAGGACAAATGACCAACCGCTCTTCTGGGTAAAGCCCACTACCCTCAGTTACAGACATAGGATCTGGCTCAAGGTTACTCCGAACTGCATCTCCCACCACTCTTCCTATTTTTTACTCCAGACACTGGCCTCTTTGCAGTTCCTCAAATCCCCATTTTCATTTGACAGGAGGAAAAAATATTCCCTCAGACATTTACACAATGTGTTCTCTCCTGCATTCAGCTCTCTACTCAAAGGTCACTTCCTAGGACAGACTGTCTTTGACCACCCCAAGAAATGCCTCCCTTCCTCATTTTTCTAAATAGAACTACCCCATCTCTAGCCTTTACCCTAACTTACTTTTTCTTTGTAGTACTGATCTAACATTAAATATTTAGTATCTGACTTCTCTTCTAGAATATAAGCTCTGTAATGGTGGATCTTTGTTTTGTTTATTGTTGTGAATGTGAATGAATGAATGACTGAGTGGCACTTGTGGCACTTGATGACACATGTTGGCTTGAGATTTTGCTGTCTTCCTCTGCAGGGGTTGTATCATATGCCTCTTAGTCTCCAGTTCCTTCCTGGCACAGAGTAACTTCTTAATATTCCTTCTATGACCAAATGACATCAAGTATAAATTACCTCTAACAATTGTTCCCAACAAATAGACTCTGAATCCATGTATACTGCATAAGGTGAAGAACACAACTATATTTCCACAATCCCTTTATATAAAACTCAGGACCAGATGTGTTTCAAAATTCAGAATCATGTATTACTTAACAACCCTGTCAGAGTCAGTATCTTGCTTTCAAATACATGAAGAGCTTTGCAACAAAACATGTGAAGAGCCCTACTATATGTGATAAATAATGCTCAAGTCAGCTTTTGCTGCCAAGTGAGTTGTCTAGATAGATTTCCTACTATGGGATTTTGGAAGTGTGGACAAGGACCTGGGGATACATATTAATATATGGAGATTGCTGAAATATCTCCATACTAACATGGGTTTCCCATAATCCAGAAGGTTAAGAATCACTGATTTAATACATTAGTTTAAAAAAATCAATTTTTTCATTATAGCTAACATTAATGAAGCATTTACTTTGTGTCAACCTTTATGCTGAGCTCTTTAAATACATGTGTAAAACTGTTATTTGTCCCATTTTACAGGTCAGGAAACTATGGTTTAGAAAGAGGTTTAGCATCTTTGCACAGGTAACTAAGCTGGACCCAGAGTGAAAATGACTCACAATAAAAAGCCATGCTCTTACTTCATATTGTACAAGATAAAAATTCTTTAGTCTTCCCAGTTTCTTTGTGATGCTGAGTCTTAAGAAAACTCTCTGTAATTCAAGTGAATGTGAAAATCCTCAGGCTACAAGTTCTCTTTTGTAAAAAACAGGCTGGCTGTATGTAGTCAACATTTAACTGATATTTGTATAAAGGAATAATATATTTTCTCAGCTATACCAATATTTTAAATGTTTGTAATGAGAGATCAAGTGATTTCAGATCATTTAAAATATATACAGTCACACTAACTTGCCCTGATTTCCTTTGTAGAACCGTGATCTGCAGAACCAAGGTCTGCTGTTCCCTGATAGATGAGAACAGGAATAGCAGAAGAGGCCATCAAAAGGCACTAATTATAAATAATATGTATATTTTTCATTTACCTTTGTCAAGAACACTTTAGCTGCCTGAATTTTTTAAAGCCAGACAGAAGTTGATAAAATGTATTTGTGATGACCAAATTTTGAAACTCCTTTGGAATTACCAAATATAGCAGTGATAGTTGGCATTAAGAAGTCACTTGTATAGAAACAATAAAGCTATATTTAAAAAGTCTTTGCATAGGGCTACAGCTTCACCTGAAGACACAGTGTTTTGGACCATTCCACACTCATGGGAAAGCCTCAAATTTTGAAATGTAGAGTAGCAAAAACACAACACACAGTCATTTCATGGTACAAAGCAGATACTATAAACATGAGAATTAAGAAATGAAAATAACATATACACTAAAAACATCACAACAGAAACAGGTTTTATTTTAACCAGACAAGAGAATTCTTCAATTAGCATCAACTTCTTCAAGACTTGAAGTTATGGAAATTAAAGACGGTGCTCAGAAGGCAGAGAAAGGAAGATTCATCAAGGAGTAATTGTACTGTTTTTCAAAAATCCCTTTCAACAATAAGCTCAATACACAAGATCACTGGATCTCATACATTCCAATATTTGTACGTGACCTTCATTTGAAAGTTACCCATCAGTCTTAATGCAATCTTTCAAAAATAAAAAATATATAGATCAGTATAAATTATTTTTAATTTTAGAAACTGAGATTGAAGTACAGTTTTTAGTTTAAAATATTAAAAATGAAAAAACTTTAACATTATTAAAGATGTCTTCTTACAAAGCTCCTAGGTATATTACATGTACAAAACAAATAGATATTACTACCTGACACCTCAACCCATGACTTACTCTAAATCTCCTGTTATG